>PVIR01038665.1:0-14252 GCA_004026965.1 Petromus typicus | reverse complement strand
AGTCTGGGTATGTAGCTCATTGGCAGAGCACTTGTGTCCTATGTGCCAGAAGTGCGGATTCAAGCCTCAATAACACACACACACACACACACACACACACACACACACACACACACAGACACACACAGACACACACACACACACACACACACACACACCATTAGATTCTTGGTAAATCTGCCACTGCCACTCTGTTCCCCTCTACCTCTTGTTTTAAACATGTCAGCTTCTCCAACATCTCTTTTATACAACCATCTTCTGCCTTGGAGTATTATAATCTTTTTTAGGAAAAAAATACTGAAAATGTTGAATATAAAAAGCTTGAAAATGACCATTTTTCATGTCACTGTCACCTAGCACTGCTTAGAATGAGGCCATGCAAAAGACACAGCCACCTGCCAGCATTTTATTGTCCACAGTGTTTTAGAAATTAATTGATTTCCAGTGAGTCATGGGAAATGCACTTGTCCAGGACTTCAGTGGTAGGACGCAGAGAAGTACAGTAAACTTTGACTCATGAGATGGAATTTGAGCACTTCTCAGTAGAGTGCCCACAACCAGATGTCACAGCTGGTTTAGATGGGAGCAAGGTGAGTATAAGCTTACTTTCCAGCCTGGGCAACTTTACTTTGTGTTTTGGTAATGGTACTGGGGATTGAACCTAGGACCCTCTGCTTGTGAGGCAGACACCAGAACCACTGAGCTAAATCCCCGGCCCAGACAACAAAAAGTAAAGAATGGCTAGGCATACAGCTTGGTGTAAAGGCCCTGGGTTCAGTCCTCAGCACTGAGAAAAAATTGCCTTCCAGTGAAGTACATCTTTAAAAACACCAAGGTTTTTTGCACGTGCATTAGACCCTGGAATTTACTCTCACTGGTACATGAAGGAGACCCTGCTGGGACTCTCACTAGGTGAGATAAGGGACGTCCTCAGCCTATGGAAAGAGGGGATTAATGAGCTTGATGATTGTTCAAACCTTAGTAATTCAGAGTAAAGTTGTTATGAGTGCAGTACAGGTTGTGTCAGCATTCTTTCGTTAAGTGTGGTAATTGGGTTCTAAACACTCTGACCTATGCTTTGACGGGCTCTGTCCCTGTCCTAAAGCATACTGGCATTTAATTATCTTTGTGACAGTATGGAGAGGTGGTGGGGCCTCTGCCATGTTCTTGGTAGGGGCTCTACCCCTGGGAAGGGGTTCAAGCAGCTCCCTTTAGGAGGGTTAGTTCTCCAGAAAGGGTTGATATAATGTGTCCACCTCACTTGGTGTTTCTCTCTTCCATACGTGACCACTTGCCTTTCTGCTTCCTACTGTGAACTGAAGCAGCCCAAGGCCCTCACCCTATGTGGCTGCCCACTCATGGACTTTCCATCCTCAGCAACCATAAGCCCAAATGAACTTCTTTTCTTTATTAAGTATTCAGTCTCGAGTGTACTCTTATAGTAACATAAAGTGAACAAAGAACTGCAAGATATTAGGACTTGTGACAGTGCCTTGGGATCTACTGATGGAGACAGGGTGGAAGAAGGACAGAGGAATTTCCTCTACAGTTACATTTCCCAGTTTCTCATGTGCACAGGGACAAGTGTTTTCATTTTAAAACTCTGGGGAAATGGAGATGACATTGTTAAACATAAATTTAACAGTGGTACTTTGCAGATACAGCCATATTTTGAGGCAACAGTAGGGCCAAGGATTTAGCTCAGTAGTTCCAATGCCTGCCTTCCAAGCACAAGGTCTTGAGTTTGAATCCCAGTAACCACATTAACAATGCTGGGTGTGGTGACTCATACTCACCAGCAATCAATACCACGTAATCCCAGCACTCGGGAGGCAGAGGCAGGAGGACTGCTGTGAGTTCTAGGCTAGCCTAGACTACATAGGGAGCTCAGGGTCAATCTGAACTACAAAGTGAGACTCTATCTCAAAAAAAAAAAAAAAGAACAGGAAAGAAGCGTGACACTCCTTATTCCTACCCAGTCCTGTCTGGGAGTACTGGGAACTTTGGAGCAGCTATGCTGGGTTCCCACACTCCGTCTGTTAATGTGAGATCATGGTCTTTTCATCCAGTTAACTTTCCATGCAGCTGTTTATGTTTCAGTGGCGCCTATGCAATGATGTCCCCATGAAAACCCAAAAGGACAGGGTTTGGAGAGTGTTCAGGTTGCTGGGCTTGTGGGGGTTCCTGTGCAGGACACCTGGAGAAGAAAGTACAGCTCACTTCCTCCCCCGCCAACACCTGTGTGCCTCTCTTCAACTGCATCCTTTGTAATATCCTTTATAATAAACTGGTAATTATTTTCGCTGGGTTCTGGGAGCTGCTGAAGCAAATTAACAGAACCTGAAGAAGGGTTTGTGGGTCCTTTGACCTGTAGCTGCTCAGTCAGAAGCACAGGTCAAACAAGTTGAGGTGTATGTGGTAAGGTAAGGTGTGTGTAGAATCCAGCCCTCAGCCCTGTGCCTTTGGATGCTGCCTCTGGATAGACAGTGTTAGAATGGAATTATATTAGGGCACCCCTACGTGTCTGTTGCTTGTTCAGTGTCGTGAGAGTGCAACAGGAGTGACTGAGTCAGAGATGGTTTTTTTTCTTCTACATCTTCAGAAAATACAACACCGAACTTAAAAAAAAATCTTTGCCGATGTGTCAAGTGAAAAACTATTTAAGTGGAAAAGTTAGTCACTCGTGAAGGCTGACAGTTTGGGAAAGTCGGGGGGCAGCGTTCATGTGCCCATCAGCTCCTGCATTTGAATGCCATTCTTTTCACCGTAACAGTGACAAGTACTCACGTCCAAGTTCTACTAAAGGCAAAACTTGTCAGAGAGTCACACAGCTTTCGGAGCGAGGAGGAGCAAATCACAACTTGCAAAATAACAGGAATGAGAGAGAAATAGAATCTAGAAGCTCTTAAAATAGTGGTGGGTAGTGATTAATGACATATTTTGAGAAGCCAAACTAATGAATATGTAAACAGCTAAGATAATCAGCAGCAGAAAATTCTATACAACTATTGACAATTATCACTATACAGCCCACTGATTCATTCTATAAGAACATGAAGGGTGCTCTTCATATCTACCCAAAGCTGTCTAAGCTGAGAGAAGTAAAAAATAAGAAAACCTTGCCTTAGATTCAGAGGCTTCACAGGGGAGCGACTCAGGAAAGTGTGGAGATAATAGACAGCTTTCCCTCAGAGAAGTCAGGTGCAACTTCTATGCTGGGAATTACTGCTGGAGGTCATGAGGCAAAGCTTTGGCAGAGCAAGCTGACCTGGTGCCAACAAGGTTAGGCTGGAAGCGCAGGACGGATGAGCAACAGTACTTCAAACAGAGGACCTGACAAGCCTTGTTCAGAATGCAGTAGCTGACAAGAGAGACCTTCAGGCTGGAAAGAAGAGGTAAGAAGCTGGAAAAAGCAACACTGCCACAATGCAATGAGAAGAGATGAAAACCACGTGGGGCAATGCATATAGCTTCTCGTAACCACGTGAAATGATAGCAACACACATTAATGGTTATCGTGGAAGACTATGAGGCTGAGCGTGGAAGGCTGAGACAGAAGGATCTCCATACGTTCAAAGCACCTGGACTACATATCAAGATGTTGTCTCAAAAAAAGAAAGGCTATTTTAGAAAATTATTAATTTTTAAAATTGAATTTATTGGTACACTTTATGCATTCAACATTGAGAATTTGTACCTGTACATGACACACCTTGACTCTCATTTGTCTCCTTTTTCCTGCCCTCCTCACCACCCCCACCTCCTATACGCATAAGCTTTGTTTCCTTTTTTTTTAACTGTCAATTTTTTTTCTCCTTTACTTTCCCCTACCTGCCCTTTCCCTTTTCCTTTTGTACATTTTCTTCCTATTTCATATTACCTATCATAAATTTTGGCATTCATTTAGAAAATTATTTATTTAGTGTCTAATACTAATTAAGTTTAACTGATGTTATAGTATCAATATCTGGTCAGTGTAATATTCATTACATTTCCAATAGTCAAGAATGATTTTTAAAATATCTCTTCCTTGTAGAAAAGAACTGCAGATGAATCCTTCACATTAACATACTTTCGAATATGAAACAAGGAAAAGTGAGTTTGATAGCATTCCCAGGCTTTAATATATACACAAGTTAATACCTCAGGCCTGTTAAACCTGAGAGATTACCAAAACAATGCACACACCGTTGCCTGATGTTAATGTTTCTTCTGCCATCCAATTTTTCTATTTTTAAATGTTGGTTTAAAAGGGGGGAAGAGATTGCTGGGTGGTGAAGGAAGTAGGTAGTTTCGTAACTCAGGAGGTCTTCAGAACATTATTTGTGCCACATATAGCTGATATAGTTATATTGTCTATATCTGTATTGCATTATAAACACTACTTTAAAAGAAGCAGGCAAGTATGTAATAAAGCTTGCCACATCAATCACTGCAAAGACAGGTTGACGCAAAACTTTCTTGTATTTATAATTTGGGGGTGGGGAGTGTAGCTCAGTGAAAGGGAAAAATCTTAGCATGTGAGAAGCTCTGGGTTCAATCTCTAGCACTACAAAGAAATAAAAAATAAAAATAAATCTGAAGCTGGTCTAGACAGCGTCTGTGAAAAATTCGCCTTCCAACTGAGTTAATCTTTACTGCCAATGCAGGGTTACAATAGCACTTAGTGTGGCCCAAATACTTTTCCACTGGCATGAAATGCTTTAGCTTAAATGACCACCAGGCTTGGCAGAGAACTGAATACAGGCAGTACCACGTCCCTTTAAGCTTATCTTTTATCCCTTAGTTCTTGCCTTGTAGAGAAAAATGAACGTCCAGTTAAATTGAGTTCTCTGGGCAATCTCCCAGGAGCCTTTTTGCTTGCATCATGTAAATGTGACACAGCAGGCTTGGCAAGAAGAAAGGCAAAAAGAAATGGTTCGAAGAGAATTTGAACTGTAAAAACTGAAAAACATTACTACCCTGTTCTAGAAATGACAGTTTCTGTTGAATTTCATTATTTCCTCCAACTGCTTGCAAGGTAAAGATGCTGGCTACAGAATGGGAAAGGCTTCTGTAAAATACCCTGGTATCTATTCAGTCCTATCTGAAAATCCTGGGGAAGACCTGAGGCAGGTGGGATTGGGCCTCTACCACAAAAATCATCTACCTCTCCATGACTCATGTAAGGTGTATTTGAAAATCAATCCTTATCACATGAGTGAGATACTTTCAAAGATGAAGCAGACAAGATACTCTGAGATTTGGCCTGGTTCTTTCAGAGACTACGTGGGTCAGGACTTCCAGTCCAGGTACTTCCTCACTGGCAAAGTTAGCTGACATGTCCGAGTCTGCCTCCTGAGATATAGCTAGGGAAACCTCTGAGGAGAAGGTTTGAACATATCCTGGTCTTGTTGATTCTTGGCAAGTCAGGTTTCAGCCAAGTGAATCTGCCAAGACAAAAGTCTATCTTCTTCTAAAGCTTTTTCAGTTACAATTTTCAAGAAGCCCACCTTTATTGTATTATTTAAAATGGAAAATCATCTTACCTCTAATCTCTGAGCCATGTTTCATATTTTTACTAGTGCTGGAGATCAACCCCAAGACCTCATACATGGTGAGCAAGCCCTCTGTCACTGAGCTACATTGCCAGGCCTTGTATTCTTTCCTTTTCTCTCTCTCTTTCTCTATTTCTTCCTTTCTGTGGTAATAAAGATTAAATCTTGACTTTGTGATGGCTAGGAAAGCACCCTACCACTGAGCTATATATTTTTCTTTTCAGACAGAGTATTGCTAAACAAACCAGGTTGGTCTCAGACTTGCAATCCTCCTGCCCAAGACTCTCAAATAGCTTAGATTACAATGTAAAAATCTCAAATACACAAGTAGATGAACCCACATATATGCGCACCTTCATAACCATCACCCAGGTTGAGACAGAACTTTTATGATCCTATACAAACAGGATTCTTCAGGATAAGTTCTCAGTCAGGTCTGTTCAGTTTTCCCAAAGAATTTGTAATATGTTAAGACAACATTTGTCTGATTGGTTCACTGTTGTATCCAAATAGCTAAAAAAGTGTTGACACCCAAGAAATATCTGTTCAATGAATGAATGTCTGAAGCCATACTTGCTGGATTCATCTGTCCGTACTTCCCCTCCAGTGTAGTCTGTAAGAGAAAGAAAGGCCTTGTTTGAGTCGCTGGTGTCTGTAAAGCAGTGTTAAAAGCAGCTCTGGAAGAGAACTCTATCAATTCCAGGAGAAGTGTGTATGGGGCATAGCCTAAGGTAGTCCCTTACGTGCAACATTTTCCCAGGCAGGTTGAGCAGTTTGTAGTGGAGCCGTAAAAGACCCCTCTTTTACTACAGAGTCCCTTTTGGGGTGCATGGTACTCTAGACTGAATTTGGAGCTATGTGCATATGAGGAAAACTCTACCACAGAGCTACACTCATGAGCCAGTTCTCTCTTGATTCTCAGTCCTGGCATCTCTTTTTCTTATCCTGAGATGATATGAGTGCATGTTGTAGTACATGATGGTGGAATCAGTTTGGCATTTCTAAGTGGTGAGTCTCCTGACTGCTGCTCCTTCCTTCAGTCTGAGAACTGATTTGTGTTCCTTGTTCCTCTCTTTCCTCTTCCTTTCCTCACTCTCAGCCTTTCAGGGGGCGAACTAGCCTCTCAGGTGATACCCCCTCATCACCCTTAGCTTCTTGTGAACTATTTCCATGACTGGCTCTACAATACAATCATATCATTGCTGTGGTCAAAGTTTCAGTGGTTCATGCAATGTAAAAACAAGTCCAAACTCCCTAGGCTTGCATTTGAGAGCTCTGGGGCCCAGGTCCACCGACTAGCCTCATCTGTCACCACCACACTGCAGCAGAACACCCACCCCTCCATCGCTGAACAGGCCCTCTACTCCTTGGCCCCTGGCGCTTTGCTCTGTCATTAGGTTCTGGAGGTAAGTACTAGAAGGATCTCTGTGAGGTCAGCTAGTCTGACTTCATTTTTTTTTTTTTTTAGATAGGGTCTTGCTTTGTAGTTCAGGCTGGTCCTGAACTCACTAGGTAGCTCAGACTATCCTCGAACTCATGGAAATCCTCCTGCCTCTGTCTCCTGAGTGCTGCGATTACAGGCGTGAGCCACCACACCCAGCATTTAGTCTGATTTTATTTTATAGATGAAGAAACTGAGGTCCCTGGAGATGAAGTAACCGATTAGCAATACTAAGTAGAGATCCAGTGTGACTGATGAAAAGGGATCCTGGGATGGCCTTGAGTTTAACGTATCAGCTGGGTCTTTTATACACATAGGGCACCATCCCTTGACCAACTCTCCCATCCCTACACTGTGGGCCTTGAGAACCACTCCCACAGCCTCTATGAAGCCTTCTGGTGACCCTAGTTGGGAGTCTCATCTTTCAAGGCAATGAATCAGCTTCTCTGATCTTCAGGTAACTGATCTTCACACAGGAGTCCTCTTCTCCTCCTCACATTGTGTGCCCCCCCCCCACTTGTTGGGAAAGGGCCCTACCACCTGAAGGCCACTCTCTCAGCCCCTAAGCAAACGCTTCCATCTTGACTTTCCTCCGTTCTGGCCCTAGCAACTTGTATTTATTGGTGAGCACTAAGCTACTGAGGAAGGTCGAGTTAACGTTGTAGGGGACATGCTCACACCTCCTACTCCAAACACTAGCTCGCGGGGCCGAAATGCCGAGACACACGGCAGGGTTCACGTGCTGCGTTTCAACTCCGTTTGGACCTACATCTCTAGACATGAACAGTTTTTCTATCAGTGAAAAAGCCTGCTTGCTGTAATTACAGGGTAAATTTCTCGAGGTCTTACGGAGGGGTCTCTGCCCCCCCATTTGCGCGACGAATCTCTAGTGACTGGTTTGGAAACGTGACTTGGCATGGACAGCGCACAGCTCGCCTTACAGAGGCGAGCACAGGTCCCTGGCAAGCCGCGGCCATGGCAGCTTTCCGGGCTATCGCGGTCACCGATCCCGGGCTCTGGCCAAGCCGGCAGAGGGCGGGAAAGTGACACGGGGCTGGTGGACAGGGTGGCAACTGCGGTTCGAGAGACCTGGAGCGCCCAGGTCCCAGGCTGGACCCATCGAGAAGGCGACCTCGAGGCACCAAGAGGGAGCCCACCTGCCGCCGGCGCTCACGAGGGTGCCGGACTGGACCTGGGCCCACTGGCCGCCGTGGGGATTCGCAGTCCAAGCTGTCTCCGACCCCGGGAGGGGCAGGGGGAGGGCAGAAAGCCGGGCCCGCCCCAGCCCGGATCCCAGCCCCAGCCCCAGCCTCAGCCCCGGCCACGCGGGGCTCCAGCTGCGGTAGGGAGACCAGAAACTCCTCCCCGGAGCGGAGAAACCAGTTTGGCCGGTTGGGCAGAGCGGAGGGAAAGGGGCGGCCGCCGAGGCAGGGCGCTGGGACGCGGGGCGGGGGAGGGCGGGGAGCCAGTGGCGAGCCGAGAGCCGGAGCCGCCGCAGCCGACTGGACACGCTCTCCGGGCCCCGGCCGGCCGTGCGCGCCATGCAGCGCTAGCGCGGGGAGGGCTGGGCCCGGGCGGCGGCCGGCAGGTGCGCAGCGCGCTCGGAGGGCGGCCGGGCGGATGCCCCACCGGGGCTGCGGCGCCAGGTAAGAGCGGCGCGGGCCGGACCCCAGCGTCTCGCCCTGCCCGGCCGGCCCGGCCCGGCGGACTCGGGACGGGGATGGGGAGGCGGCTGCCGTCGCGCCCTCGGCCTCCCAGGACTTCCTCGGTGCGATGTGACTGGGAGGCCGGAGTCGCCGCGCCCTGGGCGCCGAGAGGCGCCGCTGGCCGGGCGGGCACCACGGTGCGGAGGGCAGTGGGGTTCACCTGTCGGGAGGCAGGAGCCCGCCGAAGGTGTCGGGGCTTTTCGTTGGCTGGCGGCGGACTCGTTCGGGGGTCAGCTCGGAGGTTCAACTGGTGCTCGGGGCGCCTTTTAAGCGCCGCCGGCCACCCCACCGCGGCCGCCTGCCTCCGGGAGCGGTCCTCGGCCCGGTCCTCGGGTCCCGCTCTGGCAATGATGCTGCTCCGAAGGTGACCCCGGGGCCAGGTGTACCTGGCCCGGCCGCACTTGGTGGGCTGCACGGTGAAGTCGCTGTCTCCGCCGCTTCAGCTGCAAGGCCAGGTGACCCCTCATGCCTGTCCCCCGTGTCCTTTAGGACGGTGTGGACTGCGATCGGGGGCAGGGACAGTGTTTTGCAGTGACAGCTCCTCTGTGCCCAGTTTCTCGGCGGCGCCCTCCTTCCCGCGTGTCTGTGGAGGGGCAACTCACTGAAGGCGCCAGAGCTGTTGCCCGCAGCGGCACTACTTCTTCCACCCTCTCTCCTCGCCCGAAGGGAAAGAGAAGCCTCGAGGCGGAGGCCAGCTTCCCGAGGGAGGTGTGTGCGTGTGGTCCCGACCGCCCGGCGGCTCGGAGCGCGGCCCGGGGCTCAGTCTCATGGAGAGGACTGCGGCGCAGACGCGAGGGGAAGGGAGTCGGGGGCAAAGGGGAAGGAGGCTGCGCCCCTTCCGCCCCGCTAGCCCCTGGGCCTGCCCCGCAGCCTCCGGCGCCCGCAGCCCATCAAGGGTAGCTCCACGCCCGCAGTTCTGCTCCCGGAAACTGCCCGCCCCGCCGGCGTGAGAAAACTTAGGCGCCGTCTTTCTGGTTGCTTTGCCTGCTAAATTCTGTTCCCTAAACGGGGCAGCGCTGGAAAGCGTCTGCAGACCACCCACGCGCGCAGCAGATTGCGGATGGGGGCGAAGGGCTTTTAGGCAGGGAGGCTACCGACGGTGTGCGTACATCTCTCTGGACAGTGAACAGGGTCGCACAGAGCAAGGGGAAGCCAGACGAAACATGAAGCAGAAGCGCTCATTTTTGCAGTCTGAGGAGTACGTTGATGCGAGGCCTAAAATGTCATTCATGAATTCTGGAACTATTGTTGAAGCGCTTACTGGCCTATTACAAATGCGTGTACTGCGCTGCACAAAAGATGATGAGTGGTTATTAACTGATTAATTTCTGGGGAGAAGTCACGCTCGCCTGCAATTACTCCTCTGTAACCTCCTAATGATTTTCATTATGTAGTGAAGATGTCTTTGTTCTCATTTTCGGTTGCTGCCTTAACCGTTTTGTTCATTTAGCATTTTCCCGTGGTTGTGCTTTGGTCATTATTAGTGGTTCTTTGGGCAGGTTACTCAGGGCCAGACTACTCCTGGGGCTGACTTTATACTCGAGAACACAGATGCCACCTGTGTAAGCTCAGGGCTGGCCAATCTGAGCTTTCCTAATTCGTACTGAAGGACAATGTATACCTGTGTGAACTTGTTATTACTTGCTAGTGCTAGAACTAGTGTTTCTTTTTTTTTTTTAATTGAGCCCTTAAAATAATAATTTGGTAAAGCAAATGATTTAATAACAAGTGTTCCCATAAATTTAGGACTGGTTTTATGGTTAGCCTGGCTTTTAAGATCTTAGATCTTAGTGCTAACAAAGTGCAGTACCAGACCCGCTCTGGGATGTTCCTACCCCTTCTTTCTGTCCTCCCTTCTTCCAGTCCATTCTTCTCATTCTTTCTTTCTCTTGCTTTTAAAGCAAAGAGATATAGAAAACAAGTGGCTGTAGATTCGCACAGGTTTCAGTTCTTTGAATAACCTTAGGAGCATTTAAATTTTCTAAACTTGTTTGTTCATCTATGGGAGGGTATCAGCTTCTTTAGGTTGATGAGACTATATGTGAATGTCCTTAATACACATGTGTTTGAGTATTGCTTTCCTATTTTTCTTCCTCAACTGATTCAGCTTTAAAAAAAGAAAAAGTCTCATACCCAGGTATTTGGTGTGTGTGTGTGGGGGTCCATTTGCCTATCTATATGTGATAGTTCAGGCAATTGAACCTAGGACCTCACATTTGCCAACTGGGCACATTGGCATATTTTAAGCATTCTACTGCTTTGCTGTTTAAATTCTGTTTTAATTTGTCAGAAGTGATATTCCAGTAACTCAAGTGATCCTTACACAAGTTGAATTAATATGGAAGACAGGGTAAGAGGATCCAGCCAGCATCATGGCAAGCTCCAGTCCCTCGTGAGCCCCACAGCAAAAGGATTAATAACAAAGTTGGAACCTTAAGAAAAAGGCTGAGCTGGGGCTCGACTCTTGCTACTCTGAGGAGCAGCAGCAGCAGCAGCAGCAGCAGAAGACCAAATACCACAGCAGCAGATGAGCAAATGTTGCAGCAGCAGAAGGGACCAATACTCTGAGCTTGCTGAACCTTTATTTGGTATCAAGCCTTTATATCCAAAATCCTAGCATGTGTCAGACAGGGCTGTTATCCACAATAATCCCTATAGTTGAAGATTCCCTAGGGCAGGGTAGACATTCTTAAATCAGAGTAAGTCCCAGTAAGTAGGTCCAAGTAAGTAAGTCTTTTTTTTTTTTTTTTTAAGGTTTTTTGGGACAGGGTCTCGCTTTGTGGTTCAGGCTGGCCCTGAGCTCAGCCTCAAACTCACATCACAATCCTCCTGCCTCTGACTCCCGAGTGCTGGGATTACAGGCGTGAGCCACCACGCCCGGCACTGTGGTATGTGGTACTGGTTGCTGCTGGGTGTGGGTCTCCACACCCAGTATTGTTATGTAGTTACCGGGGAATCGAACCTGGGCCCTTGCGCTTGCAAGACAGGCGCCGGAACCACTGAGCTAACTCCCCGGCCCCCAAGTAAGTAAGTCTTAAGGACAATAATTCTAGTGCAGTAATCCTTGGAGTTTAAGATTCTGCAGGGCATGTCAGATATCCAAAACAATCCCATTAGTTAATCCCACAGGGCAGGGCATATATCTGTAAGTCCAAGTAAGTAAGTTGTAAGTCTGAGTAAGTTGTCCACAGTTTCTGACAAATTCATTAGTTGCCAATATATTTGATTTTAGTCATTATGAAAGAGGCCTATGCTCTCAGGGACACCAAGGAGCTGGCTCTTTCAGGGATATGTTTTATTGGTTCTATTCATGTCCTGATACAAAATTTTTAAAGATCCTTAAGTACATGATTTTAGTATTTTCTTCAGCATTTGCTTCTAGATTAGTATCTTGGAAAATTTTCTTTGTGTCTTCAGGTATAATGAGATTTTAAATTTGTTTTCTGGGCACCATTCCATTAGATTAATTGTATTTATGACAATAGGTCTTTTTAGTTATTAAATAAAACTTTGTTGCCAGTGGAGTTTGAATAATGCAATAGTAAGGTAGCCTATGTTATTTATTTTGTTAACCAAGTTACTCCTGGATTCCTGTCCCTGTGCCTAGCTAAAAGTAATACCCAATCCAAAACCTTTTGAGACTTTATGTCACTAAAGATCTACTTTTATGGAGGAAGATCTAGGGAAAAAAAAGAAGTACTATGTGCATACGTTTCTATCTGTATATGTCATGCATGTGAAATGCACATAGGTTTCTTGTATGCTCTTTCTGTGTCTCTGTCTCTCTTTTTTATGGTCCTGAAGACTGACATATTCTAGGCAAGCTCTTTACTTCTAAACTACATTCCTAGCACTCTCATTTTTATTCCTAGAAAATAAAGGACTTTTTAGCATCAGATTACTTCAAAACAGATAGAGTACTCTTCTTGACACTTCCAAGTGCATCGCACCTCTAAATAAACTCACCCAAACTAACCCACAATGGAACTGTGTTGGATCACTGGGTCCCCTGAGCGGTTCATTGGCAGCAGTGTCCTTTGATCCAGGCTGTGTTCCATGTCCTACCTCTTTCCAGCTGTATAACCCAGCGCACATTATCTAATCTCTCTATGGCCTTGATTTGGTGGTCTGTAAATGGCTTAATAAGAGGCCTATCTCAGGGCCAGTGTGATGAGTTCCAAATGAGATACTTTGGGTGAAGGAGTGAGCACAGGGCTCCGTGAGAAGCAGTCATGACTTTCATCATGGTGTTGTTTCTGTGCTCAGTCGGGACCTCTTACCCACACTGCCTTTCTTCTAGGCTGTGGAGGAAACAGCCTTCACTCTGTTAATATTTGCTCAGCAAACATTGGTCCCCATTTTCATCAGCACAGGACAAAAAAAAAAATTCCTGGGTAGGGACAAAGTTCTAGGCCTGCAAATTTGTGCTATTGTTCTGGAGTGCTGGCCAGTGGCTGCGACAAGCAAGGTTCCCAGTGACCTCTTACCTTCCAGGAGCCAGGGCTCAGTCTCAACCATAAAGGAGCCGGGCTGCTCCTTCAGCTGGGTGCCAGTCTTTTCCAGGCCTTTCACATCTCCATGGCGGTTATGAACTTGAATACTCTTGGCTACTCCTCAGGCTTCCTCCAGGGTGCTGGTCATTTGTCCATCAGTGGACAACTTAGGGTGCACAGAAAGGGCCGTGCCTCTTCTGCTTCTCACTTCCTGTCTGTCTCCCCTCCAGCTTCCATACTCCTGTTTTGTTGTTGTTAAAACATTTATTAATCTCCCTTTAAAGTAGGAGAGTCTGTACTTCATGGCTTTTGCATAGGATCAGTGCTCTCTGCATTGTTTTCTTTGCTTTGGCACCTCGATAAACATAGCCCATAGAGAACCTTGGTACATCATTCATTCATTCACTCATTCATTTATTCATCTTTCAGCTATCTAGTGGATTAATTTCCCTGCGTCATAGAAGCCTGAGAGTTTACTAAAGGCTATGTTGGGGTTTCATCCTCAATATGCAAATAGGGCAAGTATCCTGGCTCTTGCTGCCCTGGACATTGTTTCTGTCTGGAGGAGGGATGGTGGCTTAGAGCCCTTGAAACCTGCTGAGACCTGTCCAGGCCTGGAGGGTCTGTTTCCATGATCAGTATAGTATATTTGCATTCAGTGGGTCAGAGATGGACCTGTCAGTGCAGAGGGTGTCAGTCAGGGGAAAGGACCCAGATCCTGGAGGGTGGTGCCACCTTTATTCCAGGGTGCTCTTCATTCCTTGACAAAGACCATCTTCTTCCCACGAGCATGAGTGAGAAGACTGGTCCTTCTGCATTCACTCTGTGTGGAGTCTGACCTTTGACTAGTAGCTTTGCTCTTTGTTTACAGGACTGTTGCTTTATGGCTTTGCTTCTTTGCTGAGTGGCTTTTGTTCTACTAGAGTGGAGGTTTGTTTGATTTAGGGCAGGTTGCATTTAAAATCAGTTTTCTAACTTTTACCCAAATTGCGCTGAGCTAGAAAATCTCCATTGGAGCTCCTGAGATGCCACACGCTGTCCTCACAGTGGGCCCCAGTCCGCTGGATTCTGGCCT
>PVIR01038664.1:0-14415 GCA_004026965.1 Petromus typicus | reverse complement strand
TCAGAACACCTGAATTTCAAACAGGCAAAATTGCCAAGAGCACTTTATACACTGGAATCACTTGGTATTTTTCTAAAGGACACTAATGAGAATTTTGATGTTATGTCAATACTCTGTAAAGCTGGGAATCTTTTTGAATTATGTAACATAAAACCACAGATTAGAATCATATTTAAAGTACAACAGATTTTACACATGAGCATAAAAAGTACTTTGGTGACTGCTAAATAGAAAGTAAAGAGTTAAAATTGCCTTTTATTAGTTTTATCAAATTCTATTTCTACATCACTGAGATAATTAACCCCCTTATATCTAAAAACTGAGATGGGCTCTGAGAATGGTGTTTGTATAAAAAACCAAAGAATCATTATTTTCAAAAAGTAAAAGTTGACATGTAAAACGAAAATTTTTTAAATTTGTGGATGAAAAACTGAAGAAGACACAAAAAGAATTTTTCCCAAGCATAAATAATTACTCAAAATAGATGAGGAAAGTTACACTACAAAATTCCTCAAGTTCCATTAAAAAATGTATCATATTCAAGTCCTTTCCTTCTTGATTCTAGTACCTACTTCAGAGAAAATGCTTTTATAAGAATATCAAGTTGCATCAGAATATTTCTGCATGATTCTAAAAGATTTCATCTTTTAACAACTTCATTTGTCAAAGATCACAGATAAGCTCATATTCCTGCATCTTGCAAATTAAGTAGATACATTCTGACACAAGTAATTTTTAACAAAGGATAACAATGAACTATCCCACCATTCCAGAAATCATCCATTTCGAATTCAGAATAGAAAAGTGATACCTAAGTACGCTAAGAGATTGATGTTGTGTAATATACTCTTCCTCCAAAAACTCCATGGCACAACAAATTAAAAGACACTGTATAAAGAATTATGCATTCTGGGCTGGGGATTTATCTCAGTGGTTCCAGCACTTGCCTTACAAGTACAAGAGCCCGGGTTCAATCCCTGGTAACTAAATACAACAATGCTGGGCATGGAGACTCATGCCTACCAGCAATCAGTACCACCTACCACCGTGCTGGGTGTAGGGACTCATGCCTATAATCCCAGAAGTTGGGAGGCAGAGGCAGGAGGATTGCTGTGAGTTCAAGGCTGAGCTCAGGGCCAGCCTGAACTACAAAAGTGAGACTCCATCTCAAAAAAAAATATGCATTC
Organism: Petromus typicus; assembly: GCA_004026965.1. Classification (NCBI taxonomy): domain Eukaryota; kingdom Metazoa; phylum Chordata; class Mammalia; order Rodentia; family Petromuridae; genus Petromus; species Petromus typicus. Next base: position 13,228 of record PVIR01038664.1, on the reverse strand, counting down.
TGACTATATTTCCAAAGAAAACAATAAGGATTATTGGTCAAAAATATATATATTTCCAGATGACCCAACATTTTTTAGAAACAATGTCTAGTCATGCTCATTCTATATTTTATCAAACTGTAACAACTATATAACAAGGAAAAGCAAAATAAACTGACACTAGTTAGCAGTATTTTAGCAATAACCACAACTGTAACACAATTGAATTAATAATATAAATTCATAATAATATACATTCAAAATAAGAAGTTATATAGAAGAGATGTGTCATTTATTTATTCCTAGGCTTAATAAACACAAGTTAGAGCTTGCTATTTTAGCTTTCATTTCATTCAAATTTATATGTACCTGTCTACAACTTTATTTTCCAGAATGGATTTCCATTTCACAGTCAAGCTGACCAAAGACTTCTTCATACATTAGAATTCTAAATAGTCTCGAGACAAGAAAGTAAATAAAAATAATTACAATGAATAGTTTATCATCATCTAAATGCAAACTAGTAACACCCAGTGAAAACCTATGCCATCCTTCATTATCTGTTTAACACTTACTAATTATGATGATATATATCTTAATAAAAGTGAGAAATGTGGACAACAATGTCATGAATTGAAAAGACAAGTACACATGTCAACATGTGGATAGATTTAAACATGCAAACAAGTGCAAATATTGGCGGCAGACTTATGGTTATTTAAAAAGAAACATTACTTTTATAATAGTTTTGTGTTCCCAGAAATGTCACAGAGAATATGGAGCCCTCCCCAACCCCAAAGCCAGTTTCTACTCTTACTAACATTGTAGAAAAACAGAATATATTAATTACAAAAAAGATACAGTCTAGATACAATTATTAACTACTTTCACTCTGTCATCTCCCCTGTTTCTGATCTAATGCCCTCTGTCATCTCATTCTGCCACAGGCCAGGCACTGCACTGCATTCCATCCTCCTCCCAACTCTTTAGCAGTTTTTGGTTGTGAAGGTTTTCAACACATTTCTTATCAATGAAAGCCGAGAGAGTTTTCAAGAGTACTGACAAGGAAATTTACAAAACATTTCTGCATTTGAATATGATTACTTTTTTCTTATCATTAATTAATAGTTATGGATTTTTTGGAGGTATACTACCAAGAAATTATTTTTTCGTCATTTTTAATCAAAGGTACCTAATATCCTGGCTTGTTAGTAATGATGATGGTTTTGCATACTTGGTAAGAGTAATATTAGCTTTGCCTCATCTAACCTAACAGCATACAGAATACTTACATTAGCCTGTGTTTGGCAAAATTTTCTAATGCAAAACCTGTTTTTAATATTGTGTTGAATATTTTATATAATCTGTTGATTACTACGCTCAAAGTGTAAAGAGAAAAAATGTACTATACTCTTTCATATCACTGTAGTCAAAAAACTAAGTTGAGCCATCATAAATCAAGGTCTTTATTAATATGAAATCTAATTCATTGACACTTCAAAATCTCAAAGGCAATAAAGAAAGTACAACAAATTGTATTACTGTGGAGTTGGCACCGTTAACATAGGAATGATAAATATTATGTAGATCTTTATTAATTTTGTTTCATAAACAAAGGCTGAAAAAACCTTTGAAACATTTAATGATATGCTATTTCATCTCATAATCGGGATCTATAAAACGGAGTGTCTTAAATTTAAAAAAAAACTTCTTGACTGCAAGCTATAATTATAATAATCAAAATTGCTTTCTCATAAATAAATTATGTTCAGAGTAGAGAGCAGATACCAGGAAAACACAATGATCTATTGTCTTTCATGTCTACAATTTGTTGAACAAGAAACTCTAAATTAGAGCATAGAAAATATCTTTGCTGGTATTTAAAATAATTAGCTGTGAAAGTCAGGGTTCAAGATCCTTTTAAGGTTTAGATTTTAAGTGCTTTTTCTTCTGTTTATCAAGTACTGACATTTTGTTAGTTGGTATTCAAGGAAGTACAGATCACTCCCCTCCTTGAATTTATATTTATATAAATTTATATTTATTTTAAATGTCCAGTACTATTACTAATAACCTGATTTTGATATTCACTGTAATAGTATTTCTCCCTAAAATATCCTTGCCCCAACTACATCAGAAAGGCCTCTATTTTTAAGTACAATATTTGTGTAAGTGCTACTTCAAAATGAAGATTTTCAATTGGAAAATATCATTTTTAATTCAGGGATTTAGCTCAGTGGTTTCAGTGCCTGTCTTGAAAGCACAAGGGCTGGGGTTGGATCTCCAGTAATCACATAACACACTGGGTGTAGAGACTCACGCCAGGAGCAATCAGCACCACATACCACAGTGCCGGGTGTGGTGGGTCACGCCTGTAATCCCAGCACTCAGGGGGCAGAGGCAGGAAGATTGTTGTGATGAGGTTTTGAGGTTGAGCTCAGGGCCAGCCTGAACTATAGAATGAGACCCTGTCTCAAAAAAATAAAATAAAATAAAATAAAATAAAATAAAATAAAATAAAATAAAATAAAAAGAATAAAATCCTGTTATCCACTGGGTATATCTCCTTTTTATGTCTTAGGCAGTTTAAATGTATTTTATTCCAAACTTAACACATTTATGACTTCCTCTGTCCCTTCACACTATTTAAACAATTTTTTAAAAATCAAACTACAGACAATATTGTATTTTTATATTTTTTTATTTTTTTTTTTATTTTGAGACAGTGTTTTGCTTTGTAGTTCAGGCTGGCGCTGAGCTCAGCCTCCAACTCACATCACAGCAATCCTCCTGCCTCTGCCTCCTGAGTGCTGGGATTACAGGCGTGAACCACCATGCCCGACACTGTGGTATGTGGTACTGGTTGCTGGGCGTGAGTCTCCACACCCAATATTGTATGTGTTTTCCAGGGATTGAACCCAGGCCCCTGCACTTACAAGACAGGTGCCAGAACCACTGAGCCAAATCCCCGGCCCTATTTTTTCAAAATATTATCCTTTCAGAATTGAAGTTATTCGAGGACATGACTTTTTTGGTTGTTTAGCAGCTTGCAAATTCCAAATAAGAGAGGAATGCCAGGCACAGAGTGGGACTCAATACTGGCTGCATGATATCTTTCTTTTCAAGGATGTAAGGTCCGTGAAGGCTGTGATTTTGTCTGGATCCCAACTATGCTTTTAGTGCCCATTGTTGAAGCATTTCAAATATACCTGTTTACTGATTGAAAGGGAAAATCAGTACCGTGAAGCTAAAGCTGGCCTTGCTCCAGAGGGTTTACCAAGGACATGCCTAGACTGGCCCCAGAGACAGTTCAGTAATGTCTTTGTTTTGAAAATAATTTTATTACTTCTCCCTTCCCACCAAATGTAGCTGATTCCAAGTGGACTATGAGACTAACCAATGAGTAAGTCAGTGAATTGCTGAGTGAGCCAGTGAAATTGCTGAGCTTATATATTCAAACTTGCAACCAATGGAAAGATGCAAAGTCTGCCATCTCTATAATCCCGCCCTTCGCAAAAGTATAATCTTCCCCATAGGTCGAGAATTTAGCTCAGCGGTTCCAGTACCTGCCTTGCAAGTGCAGGGGCCTGGGTTCGATCCCTGGTAACCACATATAACAATGCCAGGTGTGGAGACTCACGCCCACTAGCAATCAGTACCATATACAACAGTTCAGGAGTAGTGACTCATGGCTATAATCCCAGCTTTCAGAAGGCAGAAGAAGGAGGATTGCTGTGAGTTCAAGGCTGAGCTCAGGGCAAGCCTGAACTACAAAAGTAAGACTCTGTCTCAGGAAAAAAAAAAAAAAAAGTATAATCACCCCACCTAATGTGGAAATGGGTCAGTCATCTCAGCAGTTAAGTGCAGACTGTCCTGCTAACGTTAAGAAAATAGTTATTTTTAAACTTGTGATTTGCCACCACGGATCTTTGACATGTGCCATCCTTTCTTGAGTATCAGCATTAAACCATATCTCAAGAAACTTCACTATAACATTATTAGGTCAATTATGCTTTGAACAAAGGCATACTAGTGTTCAAATTTTGGCAGTAGAGGCAGAAAGTATTATAAATACTCTCTACTCTATATCTCCAACCAATGTATCTGACTTATTGATAACCCATTTTACCTGTTAGATTGTAGCACTCTTGGAGACAGAAATATTTTATCAATATCATTTGATTTTTACCAACATTTTTTTTATTTATTTATCTTTTTGTTTGTTTGTTTTTGTTTTTGTTTTTTGAGACAGGGTCTCACTTTGTGGTTCAGGCTGGCCCTGAGCTCAGCCTCAAACTCACAGCAATCCTCCTGCCTCTGCCTCCCGAGTGCTGGGATGACAGGCATGAGCCACCAGGCCCGGCACTGTGGTATGTGGTACTGATTGCTGCTGGGCATGAGTCTCCATGCCCAGTGTGGTATGTGGTTACTGGGGATCAAACCCGGGTCCTTGCACTTGCAAAACGGGTGCTGGAACCACTGAGCTAAATCCCCAACTCCCAACATTTTTAAATAATTCTTCCTAAAGATTAGGTAAACTTAAAACGTCTGTAAGGACAGACCTCTAGAGACATTTGAGCTACTCAAACAAATGAGGATCCTGTATTCCAATTTTTTTCACTGTTTAGGACAACTTCCTACAGATAAGAATTCAGTGTCACCAGTTTAAAGGCCATTTAAAATTCTAACCAAGCAAAAAGTACAAAAGATCTCATTAAAGGAAGAATGCCAAGGTCATGTTCTTTTCACATACTGGCTGGGGAAATAATGATAATGTTCATTATTATGCAAGTGATAATCAGTGATGATAACCAAAGAAGTACATGTTTTACAGTGATAATTTAAAATTGTGACATAAAATTGAATATACTGTCAGTTAACCAATTCTTAATATTAAAATAATTTGTCAATTATTATTTTGAGTATTTCCAATATAAGACTTGTTTTGCTAGTAGGTATATAAAAGCAACTGGGTGACTCCAAGTTGGAGAAAGAATTGGTATTCATCTGAGTTGTCTTGTCCCTGTCACTCTTGTGACCAAGCATCATGGCCCTCCTCCCTAATCTTTATTTCATTTAATTTTCATTTCATTTCATGTTTGTATGTGGTGTATTTCCCTTTGGACCAGAACACTGAGCTCAGATTAAGAAAATATTATCACAGTATAAGAAAACATTCATTCTAACCCTAGAATATAATTCAGAGGCACTGCACCTTGCTGGCAAGTGCAAAGTCCTGAGTTGGATCTCCATAACACTGATTCTAGAAACATTGGAGAACACTTATTTTGTTCTTTGACCTATTTTTAGGGTGGAAATAATGAGATTCCATACGATGTCCTGAAGAAAAATTCATGAGATCATGAAACCTATGCTAAATACTCTTAGCACACCACAAGTCTATGAGGGGGAAAGCAAACTCTTGAAGGTTAATTTAATATGCTCTATGGAAACAATCATTCTTTGCTTTTGTATTTTATACACACAGTATCCACTTCCATGCTAATTTTTATTCAGTCTTTTTGTTTGTTTGTTTGCTTGCTTGCTCTTTCTTTTAACAGTTCCCTTAGGAATCACAAATGAAATATTTAGAGATGGGAAAAAATTCTCAAAATACTTGTCATAATTTAAGATGTTGAACTTGGTATTTCTCCAAGGATGCTGCCACATAGCAATGAGGGATGTGGAAAGTGGTCTTGCTGAGCTAACACGTTTATGTTTTGATGAATAAAAGAATGATAGTAATTCTGAGGGTCAGTAGTACAGTAGACTGAGATGGAAATTGAGTATGTCTGCTGGATCATGACTGCTGCTGAGTTCTTAACCCTACCCAAGATTAGGAAGGGTGTCACCAGGCACATAAAATCTGTTTTCTCTAATGACAAACACTGTCCTTTATAGGATCCTTCCTGACCCAAGAGAGAATAGCTTGCTACTGATCCTCACCATGAACAGAAGCTTCTGTTAACTTACAACTGATTGTGGTTTTATTAATGAAACTTACGCAGTGGCAACTTACTCTACATTTTTATTTTTCAGCTACATATCTAAACACATCTTAGAAATTGTTTGCAAGCACCTCAAAAAATGATAAAATGAGGGTTGTTTGGCCTTTGCCTCGACAAACACATGTGATATTTTATCTTTCTGCTGGCTAAGAAGGAAAGATTTCATGGAAATAACAGTCTCAGGGTAACTGGAGCAGGGCAGAAGGCATGTCACAACTGTCACACTGCATCTCTCTTCAATTACATAAGTATAACCACTTGAAATAAAATGTCATTGTTAGCATAACATATGGCAGAAGCCTCTTCTTGCAAATGAAACCCATAGATCAATTTATATAATACAGGTGAACACGACTGAAGATAAAAATTGATAAAGTTTTAATTGCTTATTTATTGTACATGTGTCATCTGAAGAAAACATCTCACCTGACAGTATCTAGCCTCAGCTATTTTTGTCTTTTAAATCTTCAAAATACAACCCGGGCCACATTCAGTCACCATATATCAGAACTCATTTGTCTGACCTCTTATTCTGGGGAAATCTCCTCACTAGTGCTTGGCTCAGATTTGGTCTTTGGTGATAATCATCTATCCACTCATCTTTTAGGAAAAAGCAGTTTTTGCTCTCTGGAGTTTAGATACTAACATAAATACAATGAGCACTTACAAGAGCAAGTATTGATAAGTTAAAGTGACTCAAGGGTGAAGATCATGCACCCATTTCTGAAACAGGTGGAATGAAAGATATGTTAACTTCAGCCTGATTCTTCAAACCAGAGACCCACAACTCTGATGACTTTCAAAGGCATATCCAGCACAATATGCCTCAAGAATCATTGAGTAATTTAAAATTTAAAATCAGATTTGATAAATCACAACTGAAATTTCCAGATTCAATTCAAAAGTTTTAAGATCTAAACTTGTGAGCTATCCCCGACAGAGCACAGGCTGCAGGATTCACAAGTGCAAGCCTGTGGCAAAAACTTCTCCTACCAGGTCAGTGGAGTAAATGTTATTTGTTCCAATCAGGTCAGTTTATTTTGTCAGTGTCTTGAAATTTCCTTGCCAGCAATGTATCTGAGAAATTATAGCAAGTTTAAGGAGCACAATAGTTTGAAGCCACTATATAGGATGAGATTCTTATCATGTTTGTGGGTTCTCAAAAAATTTAGAAAATGTATACTGACTGTATGTGACACACTGCATACTGCTAGTTAGGCTCAAACTCAGAAAGGAAAAAGCCGTCACAAAAATAACAAGCTAATGTCTACATAATATTTTATTCCATTTATTTTTGTTTTGAGATCATTTGACTCCCTTTTACTCAGTACAAAGAGTTCAAAGACCAGTGTGAAATTTTCATTCCTTTTCTTATTTCTTAACACTTTTCCATATAAAGTAATGCAACTGTTTTAACTTTGCACTGAAATGACAAAGTGCCTAACACCCATACGCAGACTGAACAGAGAGAAGGTTTCTTTTGGCTCCTAGATTCAGAGTGCTCTCACGATGCCATTGCTGTAGACCCATGGGGAGATGGGAGAGGGCTATGACATAAGGCTCCCTTCCGAACAGGGCCTCAGTGACTTACTTCTGCCAAGAAGACTCTGCATCCTATGGCTTTCACCACTTCACAAAATCCATTTCCTGTAACACCATAAGTAAACCGATCCATCCCTGAGATCAGAGCCCTCACATTCCAATTAGTTCTCCCAAACCCCATCTCTTAACACTGTTGCACTGGGAGGAAAGACTTCTAATGAATATTATTTTGAGACATATAATAATAAACTCTAGATAAAAAGAGAATCATAAAAATTCTGCACACTTATTTAGTCTGATTAATTCATAACATTTAAAGACAAGTGAACTAAGTTCAAATCCTAATTTGCCATTAATTAGTTAGGTGATCTTACTAGCATGCAAATTTAAACTTTTGGATCACTAATTCAGTATCCAGTTCTTATAAGAAAATATTAGAATAAATTTCAGATTTCTACCATTCCTACAAACATTTCATTACATTATATATTATGATAGTATATGTTATGTTATTATATATGACTTTATGATAGCCTAATGTCCCTAACATACTTCTTACGATTTATTACTCTAAAAATTTTTTTGAAGTAAGATATGTATATTATTATATTATTAGCCTCATATCATCAGTAGGATTATTAGAGACCTCAAAAGAAACATAGATTCCCTGCCTATGGTTAGAAATCCGAGTTTCTGTCTCCAAACTCGGAATCGTTTTTCCTTTCACTATGTAATACTGTTCTCACTCAGAAGAATTGGGATAATAGCTATAGGGTCACAGGTGAGAATCAAAGTTCATAGTTCAAGTTATAAGGCAGATTTCAGAATATAGACTATCTTCTCTTCTTATTTTAATTTTTTAAATCTTTATTGGTACACTACATATATGCATCATGATTACACTCTATAATGAGGATTTGTACCAGTATAAGACATGACTTAATTCTCATTTTTTTCCCATACCCCTACCCACCCTACCGCCCCCCCATATACATAAAATTTGTTTCCTTAATTTTTGTTGCAATCTCATCATTTTTCCCCCTTCTCCCTATTTTACATTGAGCATTGTCTATTTAACAATAAATAACATACAATTCTAGGACTCATTTACATCTTTATATTCTCATACCAGAGAAAAGATGCAATATGTACCTATCTGTGACCTATTTATTTCACTTATGAGGATATCTTCAAGGTATGTCCATTTAAGTACAAATGATTGCAACATCATTTTTTATGGCACAGTAATACTCCATTTTGTAGAAGAACCACATCTCTTTTATCCAGTCTCCAGTTGATGGACACTTGGGTTGTTTCCAAGATGTAGCAATCACAAATTGGACTGCTATAAACATGGGTGCACAGATGGCACTGTGATATGAGTCTTTTAATTCTTCTGTGTATATACCTAGCAGGGCAATGGCCGGGTCAAATGAGACCTCCAATCCTAGCTTTTCGAGGAATTTCCAAACTGATCTCCACAGGGGTTTTACAAGTCTACAGTCCCACCAACAGTGGAGAAGGGTTCCTTCTTCTCCGCAGCCTCACCAACATTTGCCGTTGGCTGATTCTGAAATGGCAGCTATTCTATGTGGAGTGAGATGAAATCTCTATGTTGTTTTCACCTGAATCTCTCAAATGACTAATGATGTTGAGCATTTCTTCATATGCTTCTTAGCTGCTCTTGCTTCTTCCTCTGAAAAATATCTGTTCATTTCAGACGCCCATTTTTGAATTGGGTCATTAAATTTGGGTGGGCTGATTTTTATGAGCTCTTTATATATTCTAGATAATAGCCCTTTATCTGAGGAACAGCTGGTAAAGATTTTTTCCCACATTGTTGGTTGACTGTTTGCACTGTTGGTGGTTTCCTTTGCTGTGCAGAAGCTTTTAAAAGAATGAGGTCCCATTTGTTGATTTCATCAGCCATTTCCTGTGCTATAGAAGTTTTGTTCATGAAGTCTTTCCCTAAGCCAATGTCTTCAAGAGTTTTACCTAACCTGTTTTGCAGTAGGTTTAGAGTGTCTGTTTTAATATTTAGGTCTCTTATCCACTTTGATTTTAGCTTCATACACGGTGAAAGAGTTAGATCTAGTTTTAGCCTTTGGCAAGTTAAAACCCAGTTTTTCCAGCACCATTTGTTAAAGAGCCTATCTTTCCTCCATTGAGGATTTTTGGCTCCTTTGTCAAAGATGAGGTGGCTCAGTGTATCTGGAGTAGTTTCTGGATCTTCTAGTCTACTCCATTGATCCTCAGGACTGTTATTTGCCAGTACCATGCTGTTTTTATCATAGTAGCTTTATAGTATAGTTTCATGTTCAGAGTTGTAATACCCCCCCAACCATGTCCCTGTTGCTTAGAATTGCTTCGGCTGTTCTAAGTCTTTTGTGGTTCCAGATGAAAGTTTGAATTTTTTTCTCTAGATCTGTGAAATATGCTGTTGGGATTTGAATTGGGATTGTGTTGAATGTGTAGAGTAGTTTTGGGAGTATAGCCATTTTGACAATATTGGTTCTTCCTACCCAGGAGCAAGGTATGTCTTTCCATTGTTGGATATCATCTTCTATCTCCTTTTTCAGAGTGCTATAGTTTTCAGAGTACAGGTCTTTCACCTCCTTTGTTAGATTGATTCCTAAGTATTTTATATTTTGGGATGCTATTGTGAAAGGCACTGACTCTCCAGTTTCTATTTCAGTGCGTCTACTGTTTGTGTATACGAAGGCTATTGATTTTTGAACGTTGACCCTGTAACCAGCTATGCAACTAAAATTGGCGATTAGGTCCAGCACTTTTTTAACTGAGTTTTTAGGATCCTCTAGATAGAGTATCATGTCATCAGCAGATAATGACAATTTAACTTCTTCTTTTCCAATCTTTATTCCTTTTATTTCTTCCTCTTGCCTAATTGCTATGGCTAATATTTCCAGCACTATATTGAACACAAGTGGTGAGAAAGGACACCCTTGGCTTGTTCCTGATCTTAGTGTGAAAGGTTTCAATTTTTGACCATTTAGTATGATACTGGCTGAAGGTTTCTCATAGATAGCTTTTATTAGTTTGAGACAGAGACCATCTATACAGATCTTCTGTAGAGTTTTGAACATAAATGGGTGTTGTACTTTGTCAAATGCTTTTTCTGCATCAATTGAGATGACCATATGATTTTTGTCCTTAAGCCTGTTAATATAGTGTATAACATTGATTGATTTACGTACGTTGAACCATCCTTGCATCCCTGGGATGAATCCAACTTGGTCAGGGTGTATAATCTTTTTGATAATTCTCTGTATTCTGTTTGCCAGGATCTTATTGAGGATTTTGGCACCAATATTCATTAGAGATATTGGCCTGTAGTTCTCTTTTTTGATTGGGTCCTTATCCTCTTTTGGAATCAGGGTAATGGTTGCTTCCAGGAATGAGTTTGGGAGCACTGCTTCCTTTTCAATTTCATTGAACAGTTTCAGAAGTAGAGCCACTAACTCTTCTTTAAAAGTTTTATAGAATTCAGCAGTAAAACCATCAGGTCCAGGGCTTTTCTTTGTTGGCAAGTTTTGAATTACATTTTCAATTTCACAGATTGTTATAGGGGCCTTTAACATTTCTATATCTTCTTTATTCAGCTTTGGGAGTTCATATGTGTCTAGAAATCTATTCATTTCTTCTACATTTTCCATTTTATTGAAGTATAAATTCTCAAAGTAGGTGTTTGTTATCCTCTGGAATGCCTCTGGGTCGGTAGTAATTTCTCCGTTCTCATTCCTAATAGCATAGATATGAGCCTTTTCCTTCCTTTATTTAATGAGGTTGGCTAAGGGTCTATCAATTTTGTTTATCCTCTCAAAGAACCAACTTTTGGATTCATTGATTTTTTTCAACCATTCTCTTGGTTTCTATTGCATTAATTTCTGCCCTGATCCTTATAATTTCTTGCCTAGTGTGAGCTTTGGGTTTGTTTTGCTCCTCTCTTTCTAGTTGCTTGTGGTGCAGCATTAAGTTGTTTATTTGAGCTTGCTCCGTTTTCTGGATGTAGGCCTTCAGTGCTATGAATTTTCCTCTTAGAACGACTTTCATTGTGTCCCATAAATTTGTATATGTTGTACTGGGGTTATCGTTTAGTTGTAAGAACTGCTCAATTTCTTCTCCAATTTCTTCTATGACCCATTGTTTGGTCAGCAGAATGTTGTTCAGTTTCCATGTGTTTGTGAAGATCCTGGGCTTTCCTTTGCTATTCAGCTCTAATTTCAGGGCACTATGGTCCAACAGTATACAAGGGATAACTCCAGTCCCTTTATATTTGCTTAAAACTGTTCTATGAACGAGCACAGGGTCTATTTAGGAGAATGATCCATGAGCAGCTGAGAAAAAATGTATATTCTGACTTTGTGGGGTGAAATATTCTGTAGGCATCTATTAAGTCTATTTGCTGAAGAGTCTGGTTGAGCTCCAGGATTTCCTTAGTGACTTTTTGTCCAGTCAGTCTGTCTCTTTGTGACAGTGGGATATTGAGGTCCCCTACTATTATTGTATTGGAGTTTATCTGGGTTTTCAACTCCGTTAATATTTGTTTTATAGAGTTGGGTGCATTAGAATTTGGAGCATAGATATTTAAGATTGTGATTTCTGTCTCTTGGATTTTTCCCTGAACTAAAAGATAGTGTCCATCTTTATCTCTCTTTACCAGCTTTGGCTTGAAGTCTATTTTGTCTGCAAATAAAATGGCCACTCCTGCTTTCTTGCTGTTTCCAGTCGCATGGAGTATTGTTTTCCATTCCTTTACTTTTAGTCCATGGGTTTCTTTCTGTATTAGGTGTGTTTCTTTATACAGAAGATTATAGATTCTTGTTTTTTGATCCACTCTGCCAGTCTGCATCTCTTAATTGGCGCGTTGAGTCCATTGACGTTAATCCTTATGACTAATATAGGTAAATTTAGTGCTGCCATGTTTTCCTGTTCTTGGCTGTGTTATTGTACTTCTGCCCTTTCCCCATCAGTTGCTTGTTTGGTCCCATGGTTGACTTGGTTAGGTCTCATGGATTTGTAACTTTCCTTCTTTTTCTCCAAGATATTCTTTAAAATGTTTTGGAGCACGGGTTTTGTATTTGTGAAGTTTTTCAGGTGTTCTTTGTCATGAAAGTATCTTATTTCCCCATCATTTTTGAAGGATAATTTTGCAGGATACATCAGTCTGGGTTGGAAGTTGTTTTCCTTTAGGGCTTAGTAGACTTCACTCCAGGCTCTTCTTGCATTGAGTGTTTGAGTAGAGAAACCCGCTGTGATCCTGACAGGCTTCCTTTGGAATGTAACTGTTTTCTTTTCTCTGGCTGCTTTCAGTATTTCATTCTTTTTTTGAATATCTGGGACTTTTATAATGATATGCCTAGGTGTAGATTTTTTCATGTCACGGGCATGTGGCGTTCTGTATGCTTCATATATTTGTATGTCCAATTCTTTATCTTTTTCTGTGAAGTTTTCTGCCACTATCTGTGTGAATAGCTTTTTGATGTCTTTAGCATTGTCTCCTGCTTCTTCAGTGACTCCAATCAATCTTATGTTATTCTTCTTTGAATCATCTAGGAGCTGTTGGATTGCCTTTTCATTATCGCTTGCTTTTTTCCATAGATTATGCCTTTCCAGTTCATTGGTTGAGATCCTGTCTTCTAGGTCTGAAATTCGGTCTTCTGCCAAATTCATTCTATTGC
>PVIR01038663.1:0-14122 GCA_004026965.1 Petromus typicus | reverse complement strand
AAAAAAAAAAAAAAAAAAAAAAAAAAAAAAAAAAAAAAAAAAAAAAAAAAAAAAAAAAAAAAAAAAAAAAAAAAAAAAAAAGAGGTCATTAACTTTGAATATACGATGCTTTGAAAAACGATAATGAAAATGTACATTTAGGTTAAGATGGTTAATGGCTTACACAGATACTCATAGGAATCATAAAATAATTAATTTGAGAAAATGTATTATATATCAAATACAATATAGTTACGTAGATAAAATTTTTCATGGCCTTAAAAAATTCCTTTAGGAAATAAAGAAAAATTTAAATAAACAAGTTAATTGATTAAATTAAAATAAAGGAAGAATAATCTATTACTAGCCAAAGACAAAGATAAGACACTCTGATTGAGGCCATAGGGTGATGAGTAGCTGTGTACCTTCCTGCTAACAACAGGAAATAAAATACACTTTGAGTGTCTGGCTAGACTCATGCACAGGTAAGGGCGACTACCGGGAACTACAAACGAAGAGGTAAAGGACCCTTGAGGGAAATGATAGAACTGAGGCTGCTGCACCCCAAAAGGAGTTGGGAGGAGATAAAAGTGGGATTTTCAGTTTTGTAGCTCCAGAGCAAGATTTTGGGAAAAACCAGATAGTGAATATTTTCAGCTTTGCGGGCCGTATGGCCCTTACAGCAATCACTCAATCCTGCCAGTGGTGGTGTGGTGAAAACAGCCCAGTCCATGGCTATGAAAACAGGTGAGCACGGCTGTGCTCCAACAACACCTTACTTAGCACAAGGAGTGGTGTCCTGACCTCTCAACTGCGGCTTGGGTCTCATCACACCAGTGAGCGAAGAGCTGGAGCTCACAAAACGAGGCCTTCAGAGGGCGCAACCCAGCGGAGTGCACACTAGAGAAATGAGCTCACTTCCCTGGGGAAGGAGAGGATGAGATTTGTCATAGTGACAGCCTGGGGGGGGGGACAAGTCTCCCCTGACCATAACCGATGCTCATACTGCTTGAAGTTCAAATGCACACTTCTTACAATGCTCATAATTGGTTTTGAGCTTCAGTTATCCCTGGAGTGCCTGAGGGCAGCTACACCAATTCATACACATTCTCACTGTGCTATATACACATCCCCGTACACACTATTTCTAACCAAAACTGAAGTGCTATTGACTTGAAACGATTGATTTTTACATTTATCTTTTCTACCTACAGAACTACTCTTTTCTACCCACAAAATTCCACCACATGCTTTGAAGCCAAGCTACAGAGTTTGTTCACAAAAACATGTTAATGGGATTCCCCCTTCATGGTAGTTGTTCAAAATTCTCACTGCTTAGTGTACTGTTAAAACTTAAAACATAAACGGAAACCATTCACAAGGAGTGAAATGATATGACAAATACAACTCCTCAAAAGTTCATAAATCAGAAAATATAAAGTGCATAAGCTTAACACAGATATAAAGTAAGATATTTTTAAAATAAGAAAGGATAAAAAAATACCAGTGAGATTTGAAACCGAATCAAATGTAACATCTGGAAACTGAGCCCTAAATAGGAAAAATAAAAATAAACTGACACTCAGATACTATAAAGGGAAACTACAAAATACTAAGGACAAAATGAAGACTTAACAAAAGGAAGAGGACATAAAAAGGTCTAATTACCTATATATGCCGCTAATCAGACTCTACTGCGGGACACTGGGACATGAGGGTACTAGATCCAGCTTCTGGCAGAAACCTAAGACCCAACACCCACCTCCTGTGGTCCAGACTTCTGCAGTGCTAAGCTGTGGGTACTAGACCAGCCGGGACCAGCAGAGACCATTCACAGAGAAGCTCGACTTTGCCATGAATCCTGTACACATCAAATCTGGAATCACCGCCATCATATTAGAATAGTACTTTATAATTAAAAAGGTAAAACCACCCACTTTCAATAGCTTGTCTCATTTGATGGTCATGATAAGTCTGTGTTAGAGTGTGGAAGCCCTCTGATTACCTTCAACTTACAAACAACCAGAAATACATTTTCCAGTGAAAAGGTCCAAATTATGGTTTAAGACCAATTTTTTTTTTCAGTTTTTTGAAACAGGGTCTCACTTTGTAGTTCAGGCTGATCCTGAACTCAGCAATCCTCCTGCCTCTGCCTCCCGAGAGCTGGAATTACAGGCGTGAGCCACCACGCCTGGCACTGTGATGTGTGGTACTGGTTGCTGGAGGGTATGAGTTACCACTCCTGGCATTGTTGTATGTAGTTACCAGGGATCAGAACCTGGGACCTTGTGCTTGCAAGGCCTCACCAGAACCACTGAGCTAAATCCCCAGCCCAAGACCACATTTTAAGAGTAAAGATTTTTTGTTCTCTCCACTATAAATGGTGCAGGGAAAGTGTACGACTGCATAAGAGCTTCTCTACTGCATATAGTTTCCAGACATCAGCTTTATAAAGATATTTCCGCAGATGTGTCAGTATCCACTGAGCTTCCATTCACCTTTTCAAGCACACAGCTGACAACCACTATTCCTTTGTTAGGTTTTGTTTTGTTTTTTAAGATTTTTAACAGACTCGCACTATGTGGTTCAGGTTGGCCTTGAACTCACTACGTAGCACAGGCTGGTCTTGAACTTGTGACAATACTCCCGCCCCAGTTTCCTGCATGCTAGGGTCACAGGTGTGCACTACTGTCCTCTTGGATCCTATTCTTTACTTCATTCCCTACATCAAACTGTTTGACGAGTGTTATTAGGCTTTGTTGCATCTTTATCCTCAGCGCTCACTGGCTTCTTGCTGCTTTCGGGATAAAATCTCAACTCCTTGGCTCACACGACTGCCCTTCTGGGTCCTCTCACCAGCTGTCTGCTGCCTTTTCTCCCACCCATTTCCTCCTGAAAAACTCTCAGGGTGGTTCCCAGACCTATGTGCTCTTTTCTACCTGCAGAATTCTACCACCTTCTGAACCAAGCTCGGCCCTTCCTGGGCTCTCCCTGACGCGCAGAGGCTGAGTCAGGCTCTGCTCTGCTGCACCACTCTGCCGCCTCCGGCCCACTTATCCCCCGGGCCTCTGAGCTCTTGGAGAACCTGGACTTCATCTCATAATTGCCATTTGCCTTGCTTAGCAGTGTCTGGCTGTCAGCACATGCTTAGCACTTGTTTGCTTAATTAGTTAAGCAGGTTGTAGAAAATCTTTTAAAAAAAGATGTAAAACTCAATCGTCTCACATCAGTATCAGTTTAGTTTGGGTTGGAAGCACTGTGTATACAGCACAGTGAGGAATGTGTATGCGTTGGTGTATGTGCTCAGAGTGCAGCTGCCCTAGGGATCTGAAAGCACTTACAGACTTTCTTCTTACAAGACAAAGATATAAATATAAAAAGGTGATATTGAAGGGACGTTGCAAGAGACAGGAAGCTGGTCTGGCCTATAAAAACAGAATTATCTACTCCACAAAAAGCAGCACAGAGCCAGAGCCAGCCACCCAGGGGCAAGGTCTAACTGATAAATACAGAATAACAAGGGGGGGGGACCTTAAAAACAAAGTCAACAATTTCACCGCTTATATATTTTGCATTCTATTTCTATGGCAATAGGTTAGCAAATCAGGTTGTTGCTAGGGAGACAACAAATGTATTTCAAAGCAACGATGGGAGTACTTCTGGATGCATCTCTTACTGTCGCCTGCCCAGAACAGTATAAATTGGTGGTGGGAAGAGAATTGGGCGTAGGAAGACGACAACATTGACAAGGCCAGACAACAAAGTGGTGATTCATTCAGTCCTTGCTCTGTCCAGGAACCTACAGAGAAAGAACTATTGGATAAAAAAACCAGCACTTGCCTCTGAGACTTACATGTATTACATGAGTGGTCCCCTGAAGGATGCAATGGGTTATGTTAATTTTCAGTCTTATCATCTCATTATGTAAATATTAAAAGATTAATAATCATTAGCATTAGTAAACTAGCAAATACAGCAGGTACAGGTACCGACGGTGATACCTCTCTCTTCTCTCTGAGTTTTAGTCAAGTGTTGATCCCTTTCTGCCAAAATGTGGACTCAGGACCTCAGGAGTATCAGGCAAATGCTCTACCCCTGAGCTCCGCTTCAGCCTGGAAGGTCACCTTGTACATCAGCCTCTTGACTTTGTGTAAAATTGCACATCTCTGCTACACGGTGAACTCTATTTTTTTTTTTTTTTGAGACAACATCCTGCTTTGTAATTCAGACTGACCTTAAACTCACTGTGTAGCCCAGGCCAGCCTTGAACTCACAGCAACCCTCCTGCCTCTTCTTCCAGAGTGCTGGGATTACCTACCAATGTGAGCTGCCACCCCCAGCTACACGGTGACTTCTTAAACCCTTTCTGCTTTACTTCACTCCTTAGTGCTGGCCCCTCCATATTCTACTCATTTATGTTATCATTTGTCTCTCATTAGAAGGTAAGTTGGATGCAGGCAGGAATTTTTCTCCTTTTCATCCTCTGCTGAATCCTGAGCAGCCAGAAGAATGCCAACCACACAGGAGCTCCTCAATAAATACTTGTTGAGTGAATGAATGGGGTCCATTAAAGCCACTATGTGGATGCAGATGATATTGGGCTGAAAATATCTGAACGAAAGGGCAGCTATGATAAAAAGAAAAATTATAAAACCCTCCCCCAAACCTGATTTAAACTTCTTTTGCTAATGTAAGCAAAGCCTTCTGAAAATATATTGTCCATAAGTTTCCCTCCCTGGGAGTTTAGGCCAAATTAGGTGGACCATGAGTCCCTGTGTGGGAAGCTATCAAAACGTTCTGCATTTTGCACTTGTTTCTGCCCACCTGTTTCTCATTACTGTCCAAGCATCTGCTTCCCGTTGAAGTCCTAACACCCTTCTTATGTCTAAACATGTAACTCCAGCTGTTCACAAAGCTCCTCTCTCTGTGCTCAGGCTCTCCCTCTGTCTTACTACTGTGGATGCACAAATTGTCTCATACTCTGTTGGCTTCTCTTTGTCGGTTGATTTGCAGACCCCAGCTACAGAACAGTAGTTAGCAGAGGAAAAGTATTTTTTTTTCCTTCCCTCCTAACCAAATGAACGAATAACAAGTTGGTACTCATATCACATAATACTTTAAGTGATATGTTTTCTCAGCTAGAGAAGTAACTGTGGGTGTTCAGATTTGGATCTGTACCAAAATAGCAATAGGGTATTAAAGAAAAACAAATCCAGTTTGTGACTTGATGATTCCAAATTGATTTCAGTAAATTCTAAACCAAAATTCACTGTTTACGAATGTACTTTTATTAGGGACCTAAAAAGATATCAGTAATCTGTACCTATTTTTTTCAAGGAAATGAGAGATGTCAATAATGGCAATGTTACAGCATCAAGTCTATGACATTCAGTCTTAATTTAATGTTGATAGAGTCAGCTAGGTTCTCAGCATCTACTCTACCCTTTCTGGTCCCCGTTTCTCTCTCCCTACTTGGAGATTATATAAGCATCTAAATTTTGTCACTCACCAACTTCAAACCCTTCAAAGCCTTCTCTGAAATTTCTCTGCTTGGACCCCAGGCAACAGAGGAGATGATGTGATTAAATGGAAATCGACCCTGGTCCTGGGTTGGGATGTTAACAGCCTAGGGGAGGCTAGTAAGCTACCACACAGTGAGAAGAGCCGGTACAGAGGAGTGTGCAACAATGCCATGAGACACAGAAGACGGCAAAAAGGGGAGTTGAGAAATGACGTGGAGAGAATAGTGACTTGAGCTTCACCTCAAAAAATAAAGATGCAGGGCCAGGGATTTAGCTCAGTGGTTCCGGCACCTGTCTTGCAAGCTCTAGGACCCGGGCTTGATCCCCGGGAACCACATACCATACTGGGTGTGGAGACTCACCCCAGCAGCAACCAGTACCACATACCACAGTGCCAGGCATGGTAGCTCATGCCTGTAATCCCAGCACTCGGGAGGCAGAGGCAGGAGGATTGCTGTGATATGAGTTTGAGGCTGAGCTCAGCACCAGCCTGAACTACCAAGTAAAACCCTGTCTCAAAAAAAAAAAAAAAAAAAAAAAAAAAAAAAGATGCAGCCACAAAGCAGAACAGAGCTTTGAAGGGTGCAGAGTTGAATGTGAGCCTGGAAAACCAGAGCCTGCTGACTGGGGTACGGGAAGGAGTTTGGTGTGGTGGGCCACAGGGTGGAGAGGAGAGGCTGTCAGAGGCAGAGGGGTAAGGCCATTGTAAGGTGAAGAAAGTTCCTTCTACAGAGAGTAGTAAAAAGCTTTTAATTTGGGAGCCACAGAGTTAGTTCTGTGAGCGACATCTCTCCACGATGACAGACAGGCCACATAAGGGATGATGAAGACCTGACAGAAGAGTGACAGAGAGCACGACAGGAAGGAGCTGGAGCAAAGATGGCATGTGAGGGTGAGAAGATGGGCAGGGGTTTCTCTGTAGTATCTGGCACAGGTGCTGGGTAGGTGCTCTGGACCCTGATGAAGACACTGACGGCAGACAGAAGACAAGGAGGGACCACAGCTAGCAAGTGTTAAAACCCTAATGGCTAATATCATTTCAGATCTATTAACACGTTAAGTTACTCAGAATGTGGGTTCACAACCTTTCATGACAACATACAACTTTTTTTTTTTTTTTTTTTGAGACAGGGTCTCGCTTTGTGGTTCAGGCTGGCACTGAGCTCAGCCTCCAACTCATATCACAGCAATCCTCCTGCCTCTGCCTCCCGAGTGCTGGGATTACAGGCGTGAGCCACCACGCCCAGCACTGTGGTGTGTGGTGCTGGTTGCTGCTGGGCCTGAGTCTCCACGCCCAGTATTGTATGTGGTTACCGGGGATCGAACCCGGCTCCTTGCGCTTGCAAGACAGGCGCCGGAACCACTGAGCCAAATCCCCAGCCCCGACAACATACAACTTTTGTTCAAAACATATGGCCTGGAATCCAAAGGAACCACTGAACACAAACAGAACATTTCTCCGAGAAGTATTAAAATAACCTTGTGCAGTTTGTATTAATCTTGAAAACTATTTTAAAAATTAAATCTGGGAAAGGACACTAAAGATTTTCTCATTTATCTCTAATATAAGAAATGAAATCATTTTTGTCTAGCAGGAGCATGAACTTTGTCCAAATTTACGAAACTGGGTATTGGCACTGGGTATTAGTTCTAGTTAGAACTAGAAACCAGGACATTGTACAATTGTACTGCTTCAAAGAAATTTTATAAGTGACATATGAAAGAAAAACAGATGCTAATTTAGACTCCTAATTAGTTTTTTAAATGCCAGAAAATCCAGGGGTAAGCTTTAAACTTGTGACTTATAGTCACATAATAGTTAATGTTTGCTTGATGATACAACTTTCATTGAGAATAAAAAGATTAAACAGAGGAAAGTGTGGTGGTGTACACTTATAATCCTAGCACTCTGGGAAGCTGAGACAGGAGGATCACAAGTGTAAGACCAGCCTCTGCCATTTAACAAATTAATGAGAATCTCTCTCAAAATAAAAAAGGGTTTGGGATATAGGCCAGTGAGAAAACCCTGAGTTCAATCCCCAGTACTTCAAAAAACAAAACAGAGCAAAACAAAATGCTAATGATTGATTGCTATTTACCTATCTTTCCCAACATTTTTATTTTGTAATGGACCAAGATATCTAAAAGCTTTAAGAATAACTGGTGCATATATTGAAGCAATTTTATTCCTCCTCCAATTATAGTAAATATTAGAGAATGACTATTCAGTATACAAATCTCATTGCATAACGATGCACTCTAAAGTAATTCTTCTGGTTTATAGTACAAAAATTGGAAATAGAAGAATTATTTTTGGTATACCATTCATGGGTTATAGTTTGAGTTCAATTTGTGGTAATAAAATTTGGGAATTCATTTTAACCACGTTGTTTAGTATACTGATAATATTTTTAATGGAAACTTGAAAATACCTAAGAAATGTGACCAAGTACATAAAGAATTATCATGTATCATATATTATGCAAAAGTATAAATTAAGGCTTAATAACTCCTTGTCATGGCTGTGAGGGAAAATTGAGAGGAAGAACCAAGGTATATCTCAGCATCTCTAGCCCAGAACAGCTCTGTAACCATTCAATAATGTCACACCAAGAGCTCATCCATGAACAGACATGGCCAGTAGCACTCCTTGGCAAATGGGCAGATTAAAGCACACTCTTAAAAAAAAAAAAAAAAAGGACGCTTGAATTCTTCGTACAGGCTACAATGTCTATTGGGACCACTCTAGAAGAATTCTGTGTTAGAGATTTTAAATTATCTATGATGAAACACAAAGGACAGAAGTGTAGGAATGTTTTCTAACATTAAGAGAATTCTATCCCTGCACTTGGCAAGGAAGGGCAGTGCAGAAGCACCCTGATGAGTCAGAGCAGGAATGCATACGCTGCTTTGTGTGAACCCAGTAGATTTACCCAAAGCCTCTGCAGATCCTGGGAAGAAACCTGGCCATTCCCTCCTTCTTTAGTTGGTCACAGAATTTGCCACAGAATTAGCTAGTCAGGAAAGTGCTCTTACCAAGCTCCATTCATATATTGTTACTGAAACACATCAGGGATCTTGATCTTGATTTTTTTTTTAATAGCTATCTTTCCTTTGGCATTAAATGAGACCTAAACTTGGAAAAATCAACCAGAAAATTCATCACAAATTCTAAGGTAATTAGAGGTGTTTTGTGCTATGCATATGGTTAAATTAGTCTTTGGGTAGAAGTTCCAAAACTATTGATTCAATTAATTACAAAAATCAGCCTTGTCTAATATAGTTACCATTGCCTGGCTCTGCTATGTATATATGATTAGCACCCTCAAAGATGGAAACAAAATAAAGGACACATATTGTTGCGTTTTATTTATTTATTTTTTTACAGAAAACAAGCCAGCAGTATATGACACTGCAGAAATTTAATGGGTTTTCCAGTCTAACCCCTTCATAATTTTATATTATGACTGACAAGTTAATACATTGGAAAATCATTTTTTTCCAAATTAGGTCAATCATCTTCATATGACTTTAAAGAAAAAGTTTATGCATATTTAAGAATATTAAAGCCGTAAAACTACTAGATAAGTATAGAATTTAACTATTGACTTAGTAATTGAGTATTTAATAAATTTTCCCTTAGTTCTTACCCCAGTTACTGACTTGGTATTTTTATAGACAGTTCAGTGTGACATTATCAAAGTGTTCTCACAAGGAAGTATACCAATCTGGTGAGTGATTTACAGTTTCTTCCATTTCACATTAACACTGTGAATGTAATTTTCAATACTGTTTTGGGCTATGATCTGAGTATCTATGTCTTCCCAATATTCACACGTTGAAATCCTAATCCCCAAAGAGATGGTGTTAGGAGGGGTGGGGGTCTTTGGGGAGGCAATAAGTCACAAGTGCAGAGTCCTCATGAACAGTAAAGAGACCCGAGGGTTGGCCCATCCTGTCCACCATATGAAGACACAGCAAGAAGATACCATCTGTATTGCCAGGTCCTGATTGCTGGCACCTTGGATTTCATGGCTTTGGGAAGGTGAGAAATATATTTTTTGTTTATATCCCTTAATTTATAGTGTTTGTTGTAACAGGCCAAATGGGCAAACACTTGGATATAGAGTAGGCAAAACACTGGGACGGGCTTGGAGGAAGTGGCGGCTGGTAGTCAAGTCTGGAGAACTGCCATCCTGCATACACTGGCAACGCTGGAGCGTTGGGTTGGCACTTTGAAAACACTGTGGTATCGATCCTGCAGGGGTGGGAGGTTCTGCTTCATAGATGGCAGAGAAGGGACACTGGCCAGAAGCATGTGTCCGGAGTGCATTGTGTCCGTGAGACACTAGTGAATGGATTTTGCGTGAGGGGAGGAACACGTGGGGACACTGTGACTGCACCCTCCTTCTACTCCCCTGACCTTCCAGGTTCTCTATGCAGCACACCACTGGGGCCACAGGGTGATCTAACCTCCTAATCTTCAGAGTGTTGTGTGTCTGAGCTGCAGGTAGCTCATGGAGAACAGAAAATGTGGCAGGAGCCCAACATTACCGGTAATCGACACATCACGGATGAAGCAGTTACCCACAATCAGAGGAGTGCAACACCAAAGCTCAGCACTCGCAGTAAGAGTTTACCGGTGTTTCCCTTTTAGCCTTTTCCTTTGCTTTTGCCAGTTTTTTTTTTAACCAAAAGAATTCCAGAAGTTGCTTGAAACATTAAAGGGGGCATTGAGCGTCGAACTTCCCCATCTCTCACCATCACCCACACACCCAGGAGTCTACCCCTTCCATTGGTGCCTTCAGTACAGCTTTAAATATTTCATTTTAAAAATCGGTTATAGAAAATTTGCAGGTCAAGTAGCAAAACCAAAACCGTTACCTCCAGGGAGTCGCCTTCACAGTCTCCTTCCTCCACGCTTCTTCCCTTCTCTTCAGTAATGGTGTTCACCATTTCGAAAAACCTACAAGGGGAGTTTGGCAACCATAACACACACAGCAAGCACACATGCTCAGTGCAGCCTTCCGAAATTTTGAAAATCATAATTTGAAAATCACCTCACCTGCCAAACATCCCAGCTCACCCTATTCGGCCTTCTGTGTGCTCAGAACACTTTTGCTCCCTGATGGCTGGGCAAAGTCATCTTATACAAAGCCTATTCTATAGTAGCACAGAATATCTCACATAATTTGTTGAATACCTATATCCAAAAAAGGCTGGCCAAATAATCCAATGCAGACTATCATTTGTTCACTCAAGCCTGGGCACTGGCTGTGAGGGGGGCTTGCCGTGCTGTCCAGCACTGACAGAGTCTGATACCAGGTACTGTTGGCCTGAGCAAGGGTCAGAATTTGAGCAAAGTTTCTCCTGAATGCATATTCTTTCACACCATCATAAAGTGGAAAAAATCGTAAGTTACACCATTTCAGGATCAATGCTCTCTAAAATGTGATCTTTTTTTTCAAAAAGAATACATAGATTGGTAAGATTTTCTAGACATTTCTAACCAAGTGCCTTACTTAAAACAATACTAATGTAACAATAAGAGAAGAATGAGGTCATACAGTGTCAAAAATGGCAAGAGTGTGAACCTGGATATCAAATCAAGATTGCTAGGACCCAGGTGATCTGAGGGTATTTGTATGACATTAGGCAAAACCCTCCACTTCTCCATGCCCTTAACTGAAAGCAGGAAATGCATGTGTATCTACCTCATGGGCTACTGTGAAGATGACTGAGAGTGATATTTGTAAAGTACTTAGCATGGTGCACTTCCAGATATTAGCTACTATTATTTTGTTGGGGTTGCTATTACTTAAAAACACATGAAACCTACACTCTGAGTATTCCAGAACATCTACTATCCCTCAATCTGGAGGTGACTATTTGGCTAAGGTAATATTTGATCTCAGTTACTAATTCCCCTACCTATCCACTTTAATATTATACAAAGGGTCTGACACAGTCTGTGAAATACTGATGGGCACAGAAAAGGCTGGGGGACATATATGTGAAGGATGGAGCCATCTCTTTAGATGACAAACAATTTTCTTTTCTTTTTTTTTTTTTTGAGACAGGGTCTTGCTTGGTAGTTCAGGCTGGCCCTGAGCTCAGCCTCCAACTCACATCACAGCAATCCTCCTGCCTCTGCCTCCCGAGTGCTGGGATTACAGGCGAGAGCCACCACGCCCGACACTGTGGTATGTGGTACTGGTTGCTGCTGGGCGTGAGTTCCCACGCCCAGTATGGTATGTGGTTACCAGGGAATCGAACCTGGGCCCTTGTGCTTGCAAGACAGGTGCTGGAACCACTGAGCTAAATCCCTGGCCCAAAACAAATTTTTTTTGAGATGGGACTGTCACTACATTGCCCAGCCTGGCTTCAAACTCCTAGACTTAAGCAATCCTCCTGCCCCAGTCTCCCAAGTAGATGGGAAGACATACATATATCACACGTCATACCAAGGAAAATGTGTACAAGTATGTAGCCACAAATTCTTTGCAAGCGCTACCTGTTCACTCATTAATCGAAAATAATGACCATGTCCGAACAGACTTTTTCACACACAGTGACAAATACATACTTTTTACAGTGAAGTTCTGTACAGAAATAAATTTGGAAGTCGTCAGAATTGTGAAGCACATAAAGAAAACAGCATCGCTCTTCAAATTTAGAAACACTGAAATAGACAAAAAGAGCACTAGTCAGGGAAATGGTAACACTCCCACGGATCTGCAATGAAAAAGAAATACCTGTTATATCCAATCCTGATTGTTATCAGTGCTGTTTATAACAACATTCCCCACATCACAGTAACACAATTAGTCAGTATTTGAGAAGTGTCCTAGTCATTGTGTGGAGTAGAGCTGTGCTGTGGTGTTTTAGCATAATGCTACGTGTCCCTTTGATGTAGCGTCACTGTAGTACTTATCTGCTGTGAGGAAAAGCACAAGTATCAACTGATTAGTTAATCTTGGTGACTCTGGACCCATGAGAGTGGTAGAACAAGAAATTTCTCCAAAGCTAGGAGGGCAATTTGTGATGATGTCTCACTAGCTGTCGAGACTTTAGAGTGAGGAGATAAGCAACAGTACTTGGTTTGGACTGAACAAGTTGTTCAGCGCAACACGAGACAATGTTGAGATGCTCACAAGACAATACTCAGCCATGTTATTCATGCGGAGAGTTGGCAAACATTTTCTGTAATAGGGCAGACAGTACATATTCGAGGATTTGCAGGTTAAACTACTCAATTCTGCTGCTGGCGTAAAGGAGCAGCTTCCAGTAACAAAGGAATCAACGTGGCTTTGCTCTAATTAAACATTATTCATAAGAAAAGGAAGTAGGCCTCATCTACTCTATGGACCATGATTTGCCAAAGTCTATCTTATATCTTTGTATCTACTATTTCCTTGATGTGGAATGTGCATCATTGTGTGTGTGTGTGTGTGTGTGTGTGTGTGTGTGTGTGTGTGTGATTCTGCAGATTGGACCCAGAGCCTCCTTCTGCTAAGCAAGCCCCCTATCGCGAGGCTACATCTCAGCCCTTTTCAAATTTTATTTAGAGATGGAATCTCACTAAGGTGCCCAGACTGGTCTCAGTTTGAGATCTTCCTACCTCAGCTTCCAAATAGCTAGAGTTAAAAGCATGTGTCACCATGTTCATTTTTTACTTTCAGAAGAAATTCTAGTCATCATTCAAGGCTCATGGAGATCTTATCCCTTCTTCCTGCCTTACTTGTACCCTAAACAGAAAGATGCACTCTTGCACTTCTGTGGCCCGAATGTGGTTCTATCCCCGCTCTTCTTACAGTGCGTTCTCATTAGTTGTTAAATGTCTGTGCCCCTCCCCGCTGGACTGTCTGTTCTTCTAGAGAGGAGCTCAGCTGGGTGAGGCACTGCATGCCTGTCATCTCAGTTACTTGTGAGGCTGAGGCAGGAGGATCCTAAGTTTAAGGTCAGCATTGGCAACTCATTGACTTAGTGAAACCCTTTCTCAAAATATAAAAAATCCATAAAGGCCTAGGGAATGTAATAAAGTACACAAGCTCTGGGTTCTCAGAGAGAGATAGAGAGATGGAGAGGAAGAAAAAGAGAGAGAGACTAGGGGTCATGGCTTAGTAAAAATTTTTTTTTTTTTTGAGACAGGGTTTCACTTTGTAGTTCAGGTTGGCCCTGAGCTCAGCCTCCAACTCACATCACAGCAATCCTCCTGCCTCTGCCTCCTAAGTGCTGGGATTACAGGCGTGAGCCACCACACCCAGCACTGTGGTTTGTGGTACTGATTGCTGCTGGGTGTGAGTCTCCACATCCAGTATGGTATATAGTTACCAGGGATCAAATCCAGGCCCTTGCACTTGCAAGACAGGCGCCAGAACCACTGAGCTAAATCCTTGGCCCTGGCTTAGTAGTTTTTTTGTTTTTTTTTTTAGGTTTTTTGAGACAGGGTCTCGCTTTGTGGTTCAGGCTGGCCCTGAGCTCAGCCTCCAACTCACATCACAGCAATCCTCCTGCCTCTGCCTCCCGAGTGCTGGGATTACAGGCGTGAGCCACCACGCCCGGCACTGTGGTATGTGGTACTGGTTGCTGCTGGGTGTGGGTCTCCACGCCCAGTATTG
>PVIR01038662.1:0-14402 GCA_004026965.1 Petromus typicus | reverse complement strand
GGCAGCGGCGCCCTTGTGTTCCTATCCCAAGCTGATGGGTTGGCTGCGGACACTTAACCAGTCACACTTTCAAGCTGTGGGACCGTGGCACTGTCTGAGCTAACCCCACCCATTCTCCCCACTGAGAGTCATGTCCAGTTGGCCAGCAATTTCCCTTTTGGTCTTTCTGAAAACAGAAATCAATAAATGTCAACGCAAGGCTCTGACCAGCCTGGAAATTCTCAGCCACTGGTCAGCTAAAGCATCACTGATTAGTCAGCTATCTGTGCTTTGCCCAGTTAGTGGCTCCTCTTCCCTTGGCCCACACCTTCTACTCCTCCTACACCGAAGCTCCTTCAGCCCTGTGCTGGCGGTGGGACATAGAAAGGGGTGGGGTCAGTGCAGAGGGCTTCCTGTGCATGTGGCATGCACTGAGCACTTTTATTTTCCTGAACAACCCTCTATGTTCAACCACACGATTGTCCTCATTCTAAAGATGAAGAAACTGAGGTCCTAGAGTTGAATAGCCTGTCCAGAGCCATTCTGCTGGTCGGTTTGGAGGAAAGAGCCCAGCGCCAGCCACTGAACTGTAATTCAGACACTCTTGGCTCTTCTGGTAAGCTGACCTCAAAATCCTTTGGGTTCAAAATAGAGAGAACCCCACTGTGTAAAAGGCAGAACCAAGGGAAATAAACAGTGTTGGTTTTGGTCTCTGCCCCCACTGTCTGGTAAGAATAGACGTTGGGCGACTGCAACAGCACTGTTGAGGTTGCTTATATACAAACAAGCAAACCCTCTCGAGTCAGGAGCAGTACTAGCATCCCAAGCAAGACACTGAGAGTTGTCTTGAAAAGGTGACATCTTCACTGACATTTAATATTGCTCTCTTCTTCTAAAGTGGGCTGTGAGCGGGCCTCCCAGCGTGCTTCTGTGGGCCTGCCCCAGTGTGCGGCAGCTCTGAGCTCTGGCTACTCATGGGGGAGCCCCTCACTTATGCTTGGTTTTAGGGTGAACACGAGTTAAGCAGTCTAAGCAGGTGAAGGTCGGGGCCTCTTGGTCTCGAGCTCTGCCGTTTCTCCCGCCTCTCTCCTCCGTGCTTGGCACATGTCCACGGGGCTGAGCCTCTGTCACTGTCTGGAAAGCCATCCAAGAGGCAGAGCCAACCCAGGAGGGCTGTGTGGCCAGAAAGAGTTCCAGGGAAATGGAGCTGGAGCCCACATCAATAGTCCAAGCAACGTGGATCACAAATCCCATGTTGCTACGGATAAATCATTGCCTTGAGCAGTTGGTTCCAACCACCTGTTCTGAACACTTGTGTGAGAAGCCACGAGCACACCGGGCATTGCCAAGGGGCCAGTGGATTTCCCTTCCTGCTTTAGACGCCTAGAAATAGGTTTTCTGTTGTTTGTCCCCGAGGCGCTCCATAAAGTGTTTTACCCTTCCTGTGACCCAGACGAAGCATCAGTTGAGGGCTTTGGGGTTCGAGAGGCAGAAAAACCAGCCCACAGAAATATAAGCGAAAATAGAATTTATCTACTGAAAACCATGAATGGTTAGAGAACAAACTGGGCTCAGAGGCAGAACTGAGTACGGAACTCAGACGAGATCCCTGGGACGCCGGTTCGTGCCCCCTCTCTGCTCCACTCCATCTCTCTTCCGTGGGCTCTGACTCTACCCTGACCTGTCTGGTTGCATTCTCTGTCTTGTGACCTCTCGTGTTCAAATCCAGTAGGAACGACAACTTCATCAGCTGCTGACCGAGAAAATCCTGGGGTTTTCTGACCGAGCTTTGACTCAAGCCTGCTCCCCACCCTAACTAACCACAGCGGCGCAGGGTGTGGGTTTCCCCCGGAGTCGGGGCCCGCTCCTCTGACTCACCACTGATGCACTCGGAGGTCAGCTGCGTGCAAAGCACATGCTCACAGGGGCAGTGGGGTCTCCCCAGGGCTGAACAGGCAATGTGGAAATAGGCTACATAACAACAGGTGTCCCCTGCGCCTCACTGGAAAATGCCCCTCAGCCAACATTCCTAACATTGCACGCATGTGCGACAGGTGGGTAGCAGACAATGTTGCGTGTCATGACTACGAATTCCTCTCCTGCATTTGCCAGCCTGAGATCACAGACACAGTTTCTGTGACATGGTTTTCTTCTTCCATGAGTGTAATTCATTTTTCGACAGTCTTTTCTGAGTACTAGTGAAGATGGTGGTAAACACTCATTAAATACTCATGTAGTACATACATGATCTATCAGTCTTCAGAGATAATTTTTCTCCCCAGGCAACATGTGGTAATGTCTACAGACAATCTGGGTTGTCACAACTTGGTAGATGCCACTGGCAGCTAATGGGTGGAGGTCTTGAAATCTGCTGAGCACCTTTCAATGCACAAGTTACCCCCATAGCAAAGCAATACCCAGCCCCAGATGTCAGTGGTTCCAAGGCTGAACCTGCACAAGCTCACCATACTCTCGTGTTTTCACAGATGAAGACTGGAGTTTAGCAGAGGTGAGCAATTTGTCCAGAGTTGCAAATAGCAAGTATTGGGGTTGGAATTTTAATCCAATATCTCACTTTCATCTGTTACAGATCGAGCTTCAGGTTAGAATTCAGTGCCCGCCCCCCCCCGGTCCACTCTGAAGTCTGGTTCCCTGGGCCAGGGTTCCAGAATCAGCACAAGATGGCAGGTGACGCTCCTCTAAGCACCACCTTCCAAGTGTGTGTGGAGCCCCCAAGGAGCTCACAGGTGACAGATACACAGGGGGAAGGAAACATATGGACTGGCCACTCCATCCTCCAGGTGGACCCCTGTTCTGCAACTCTCAGAATCCTACTGCCTCTGTGTTTCTCAGCTTCTCACTTTTTAGGCTTGTCTAGAGCGCTCTCTGCATCTGTCTTGGGCAGTCTATCTGTGTGGCTCCATGGCACCCTGAACAAAATGTTACAATTCCACTTATCACATAGCATTGAAATGAGCAGCTAGCTTGGCTGTCTGGTGTCCTGGGCTTTAAGATGCCTGAGAATGGATCCCACATTCATCTACCTTCATGCCAAGCCCAGTGCCTGGCTGTGGGCTGTTTGTCTACAAATTACCCCTTGCTATATATCTATTGTAGAAACCAGCAAATCTTGCTATAAAGATTATAAATATTTTAGAATTCACAGACCATATAGCATAACAAATACTTAACTCTTCTGGTACAGGGCACAAACACCCCCCAACATGTGCGTGTGCACACACACACACACACACACACACACACAACGGAGAGAACATGTGAATGAAGGAGCATGGCTGTGTACCAATAAAATTTTATTGAGGAACCACACCGGAGGCCAGATCTGGCATGTGGACCACACACTGCTTGGTGATTTCAGCTTATTAGAATAACTATTTCCATTAGTAAGTCCCCCCTTTAGATACACACTCTGCTGCCCAGTAACCCCCCCCAAAACATAGCTACATTCTCAGTCACCTGTGCAGCCAAGTGTGAACAGGTCCCTAATTCCTTGCCAATGAGGTGATGGGAGAATATTGAGAGGCTTCTTGGGAAGCTGATTAAATGAATCTATTCACCGGGGAAAGGCCTCTTTCCTCTCCTTCCGAGAGTTCCGTCAGCCGTCCTGGACCACGTGGAGGAGCGAAGCCACAAACTAAGGAGAGCAGACAGCCTGGAGTCGGAGTCTCCGACAACACTGAGGGCCTCCGTGTTTCCCTGCCTGGCTAACCTGTACACTTTTACGTGGGAGAAAAGTAAACGCCAGCCTGGGCCCCTGTGTGTATTTATGCCACCATGCGAGGTAACTGATCTTAACTGCGTACCCTCAATACGTGGACACAGACACGAACGTCTGACCAGTGAAGGGGATGTCCCGCTCCGGAGCACTGCAGAGGAAGTGAGCGCCCAGGGGGTGGGTGCCATGGAAACAAACAAACACCGGGCTTCCTTGCTCTTGGTGGTGGGGCACCCAGGATGACTCACGTCTCCCGCCACTTCCCCCGTGCTGCTGCTTCCTCCCCACGGCGGACCCTCTTTTTATGGGACTCACCATCAGGCTGCCTGTCTTCAGGGTCACCCTCCTTCCTCCCCAAGACTGCGTGCCATGGAGAATTTAGTTGCCTGCCAGTGAAGGAGACGGGTTTTATGCCTTGGATACCAAGGGAAATCAGCCAGGAGAATCCCCCAAACAAAAAAAGTGGCACCATCTGACACTAAGACATCTTGTCATGGCACCGACACTTCCACTGTCAGCACAGGTGCAGATGGGGAGGCTCAACTGCAAATAGTGCCACTTAACAGGGTGACAGTCACCAGTGATGTAGTTTCCCCTTTTGGTAGTTTCCCAGACTACAGAATAAACCAATAATAACTTTCCCAGAACAGTGACATGACCAATAGTGAGGGTGCGCAGCACAGAGTAGGAGCTGAAATCAGTTCTGGAAACTTCTCTCCATCCTGACCACCAGAACACGAGGGGCGCCTGGACGGCGGCGGGGCACGTGGCGATCCCTGCTGCTGCTGTGGAGGGGAAGATCTCCCAGCCCGACACTTCTGTTCCCGCTCCCTAGTCTTTGCCCACACAGCCACACTTCCTCTTCATTCCCCACCCTACTTTACGATGCGAGCAAAACCATCCTCACAATTAGTGAAAAATCACTTTTTTCTCCCTGATGTAATTTTGTACAACCATCCTCACTGGAGTCCTACATGAACATCCAGTGCCACAAGGACATTCTCAAGGTCACGCTAGAAGCCATGCACCGCCATTTTCTGGCACATGAGGACTTGACGTTGTCATCTCTAACAGAAGAGTAGTCACAGGACACTTGGGAACCTGGAGGCCCTTTCCAAAAAGGTGGTTTACAATACAAAACGGTTCATGTCCCATGAGAGGGCTGAAAAGCTATTGGCGCCCTGCAGGGGACTGAACAGCCCCCAAAAGCCTCCAGCAGCAAGCAGGATCCCA
This sequence comes from Petromus typicus, assembly GCA_004026965.1. Classification (NCBI taxonomy): domain Eukaryota; kingdom Metazoa; phylum Chordata; class Mammalia; order Rodentia; family Petromuridae; genus Petromus; species Petromus typicus. The sequence continues at coordinate 9,454 of PVIR01038662.1, read as the reverse complement.
CGGCAGTCAGCTGTAAATTGGGTTCCATAAAGTGCTGTTCACACGGCCGGAAACTTAGCACGTTTCCTTAACGGAATCAAGGAGAAGTGGCCGAGCCCCAGCAGGGCGGAGGCCTGTGACCCCCCAGGTGGCACCCTGCAGAAGCTTTCGCGGCCGGGCTCAGCAAAACCTCCAACCGAAAGGCACAAAGAACTAACACGGGGCGAGGCCTGAGTGGGCAGGAAGCAAAGGATCGCTCTGTTTTCTAGCACCTTTTGTCATCCTACAGGGCTCGAGACCTAATAGAGGGAACGAGCAGGCATCGGGCAAATGGGGGTGAAAGTCAGACGAGGCCTGGTAAACAAGCAACTGTCTGCATGTCGTAGTCTTTGTGGTTGTTAGTAATAACAGTCAGGGAGAAAAGTGAATGAAATCAATCAGGGAGGCTGCACACCACTGACTTGTAGTGTCTGGGGGGTGTGGTATCCCTCATACTGCTCAAACAGAAGCCATTCGTTCATTCATTGCTCTTACAGTCCTTTCATTTCACAGCATCTGATAGGCTGCACAATGTACTACACGTGTGCTGGGGGACTGGGGGATTAGGGTGCGGGGCACCTGTGCACACTGATGCCACAGGGTCAGTCACAGTGGCCTGCGTCCTGAGTGGAGCGGCCTTTGTGTCCTGGGTCCATCGCAGCGTGAGGGCTCAGCCATGTCACCTCCTCCGGCCTCATCTCCACTCCCCCCTTGACAAAAAGCAGGTGTTGAGCGCTTCCCCTCTCCCCTCTGAGGTCCGAGTGTGGTTTCCGTGAGACAGGGTAGAGGAAGAGCCGCCACCGAGCTTCCGGGGCTGGCCAGAGGGCTGGGGGGGCCAGAGCAGTGCGTGGCAACAGCCCTCCCAGGAGGGGCGCCTCTGGCAGAGAACAGCACTACGATCACCCCCAAGGGGAAAGCCCATGCCCGCTGGCACGCACGCCATCCTAGCCCTTAGCCCTGGGCAGTTTCGATGTACTTCCTGTCTCTGCAGACATTTCACATAAATGGGAACATGTATGTGCACTTTCGTGTTTGGCACCAATCCCTATGTTTTCTTTTGCCCTTTAGTTATACTTTAGGTTTTTGTATAAGAGAAACCATGCAATTTTTAAGCTTGTGTCTTGGGTTTACTTCACTTAACATGACGGTCTCGCGGTGCCTTCCTTTGAGTAGTGACACACTGCGTGGACCTGAAAGTTTGTCCATCCGCTTATCAGCTCGTAGACCCCTCCCACGATTACTGTGATGCTGTGGACACTGGAGTGTAAGTTTCTGTGTAACACACACAGCACAGGATCCTTGTGTCGTGTAGAAACTGTGCTTCATCCCTGAGGAGCTGGGGAGCCGTTCCCCAAAGAGATTGTAGCGTTTTGATTTCTGTTGCAACACATGAGCATTCCAGGTTCTCTGCAACCTTGTCAACATTTATTATTGCCCATCTTTTTATTATATCTTTCCTAGTTGGTATTAATTTCTTAAAGAGAAAACAAAACTTTTTCTCCATAAGACAAACCTGTGCCTGGGACAAAGTAGATATTCAATACACAATGGTTAATAATAAATATTTGTATAATCCTAAGTGTTTATTCCCATTCTTCACGTTCCTGTCTGTCTGCCTAACATATATTCCTCACACTTATAACTACACTTGCCTGTACTTTTCTCTCTTTTTACCGGGCATTAAATTCTAAAGGATCCTTCTGTTTCTGCGTGGCCTTCTCGTTACCGTGTGGCCTGCCTATGAGTTCCCTCTGTGAGCACTGCCTAATGCACTAAATCAAAGCACAGTTAGCTTGCCCACCATTTCTCAAAAATAAGATGTATTTAGTCAGATGAGGAGGGAAGTACTTCAGAATCTTTCATACCTGAAGAAGGCAGCAAGAAAAAAGTCTGTAGCAAAGATTTCCAGAGAAACAAAAAGATGGGATATATGTAAGGTGTGTGTGTGTGTGTGTGTGTGTGTGTGTGTGTGTGTGTGACACAGAAATTCATCACAGGGAATAGGCACATGTGCGTATGGAGGCTGGAGCCTGGCAAGTCTAGACCTGCAAGGTGTGGCCAGGGCTGTGCTGCAGGTGAAGTCCCACCACGGTCTGTCTCCTGGAGAGGCCGGAGCTTTTACTCTGGGCAAGCCTCCCATTGGTTGCAGAGGATAATCTGCTTTACTGAAGTTCAGCCCTGGAACCCTCGCCCCCAAATATCTTCCAGTCTGTGTGTGAAATGGACTGTGCCAGCTCCTGCCTGGATTGCAGGGTCCTGCTTGTCTGCATGCAGTGTGTGGGTGAGAGTCTGAGCCACACCTCCAGCTTCACTCCCCACTGACGGCAAACTCGGAAGCAGGAGGACGGAGCGGCTGTGAAGGGGCGAAGGCTGGCTGCTGTGGGCCGTCGTGTGCTGTGGCCTGAGTTTTGTGCGTCGCGTTCCCCTTTCCGTGGTCCTTTCTCTGCTGGCTCTGTGGCCTTTGCTCTCTCTGCTCTTGAAGGACTATGTCTGGGACCCCTGACAGCTCTTGGGGTCCCCGGTTGAGTATAGCCAATCTGGTCCTGATTTTATGCACAATGTTCTACCTTGGGCCTCCCTGGTATCAGGACTCCAGCGCATGGGAGGATTACATCTGCAGTGCAGGGAGGTTCTTAGAAAATACTGTCGTGCCTGCCACTTAGGGGAAGGGAAGGGAACAAAGTCCCTAGAAAGCTGTCTTCTTTTTCTAGGCAGAATCACTTGAGCTGCACTTCTCAGAAGACAAAGCGGAAGGCACTGGGGGCAGGGAAGGCTCCTTATCTCCTCTTGTGAAGTCTGTTCTGTCCCTCGCATACCTCAGACCACCGAGGAGATAAGAGCGGGCTGTGCACAGGGATGGGCAGCGGGAGACACCTGTGCCGATAAGAGAAGGAAAGTTCCAGGTAAGACAGAACCGCACGTCCAGTTCACTCGCAGGCTCACCCGGGGCAACGGCTTTCCAGGCTGGGGCCCAGTGTGGCCCTACTGAACGTCCCCTCTGTCTTTTCTGGAAAGTTCTTCTCCCACCTGACAGTTTCTACTGTACACAGCCTTTCCGTTCTGTCTACACTGCACAATTTAACACGTTATGATAGCAGCTCCCAGGGGCTTTTCTTTTTAAATCCAAAGGCTTCACTTTATCCTTTGAATTTTTGTTGATCTGATCTAAAACTGAACACACTTGTAAAAATAATTAAAATAAGAGAAGCACACCATATAAGAGGTGAGTGTCCCTCACTGTGGTCCATGTTGAGGGAACCACTAGTGACGACTGACTTGATGAGCTCTTCCGGATCGCTTGCTACATACAGGATGGTGACGGCAGGATGGCTGTCACTGGCTGGTGGGATGACACGCACCCCGAAAGGAGGAGGGGACCTACACTCCCTCACCCACGGCCTAGGCTGTGGTTCATCTCTCCTGGCGTGCAAAAAAGGTGCCAGGATATGTCAGTGAGAAGCCTTTTGTTGGGCAGAATGGAAGCACGGGTGCCCCTGGAGGAGAGGGCACTCTGGCACCGGCTGGGTGGGCTCGTGTGCCGGGGAAGGAGGAGTCTGTGGTGTGAGATCTATGAAAGAGCCGGCTCAGTTGACAGGGACCTTTCCCAGGAGGAGGACACGGGCTCAAAGTGTTATACTTTTTGAGAGTCAGGGATGTAGGGATGAGGAGCCTGAAAGGGAAATTATAAGTTACAGTCTTTTCTTTTAGTACTATTTTAATATGACAATTTTCTTTGTCTCTTTTGTCTTTATTTCTTCTATTTTACTACATTCCTGGTTAGTATTCCAATAAGCAAAGCACTTGCTAGGCATTTTGCATTTTACCTACATTGTCTAATTTAATCTTACATCCCTAATGTACTAGTCTCAGGCTCATTTTAACAGAAGTGGAAACTGAGCCTCACATAGCAGGAAAAACTAGCCAAAATCCCAAGACCAGGGTGGCAGGTGTTGTTAGAGCTGGGCTCAGGTCCTGTAGCTGCAGCTGGGGCTGGGGTACAGCTGAGGTACTGGCCCGCATATGTGAGGCCCCAGGTTGCACACACCCAGTGTCACCGAATCAAACCCATGGAAAACAAAAGCACAGCAAACAAACAAAGGCAAATTACATCTGTAATAGGGAATAATAATATACATACTACTGTACAACTGACTTTCACATTGATATTTTTCAAACCAGTATTTATTGATTACTTTGTGCTTTTTTTCATTTCAAGAGGTCAATGCTTCAGTCTTGCAAAATAACATAACTTCAGGGACTTTAACAGTTATTATGTGTTCTGAATGCATGTGTTTTCTATATCACAATAGTAGCTACAAATATTGGAAGTGAGTATGCCTATGAGTCATATTATTGCTGAGTTACACTGTGGAAATAAAAACCAACCAAATGAGTAAAGCAAAGACTACTTATTTTTCCCTCTGCTATAGCCAGCAATCCTCCACCAACATTCATGCTCTGGCAGAGTTTAAAGCCAGGCCAGGAGCCAGAAAGGTGTCAAGTGGCAAAGGGGACTCAGGTGTGCTTCCTCAGGTGCGACTGGGCTGGGACGGCTGCCATGAAAGGCTGGGCATTCTGTGGAATCAGTGAGGGCACACATTTGCCTTTCCCCGGTTGGTCTTAAATTGTAAGTGGTGGCACAAACTAGGGAAGATGTCAGTTATTAAACAAGTCCCGCCACTGGGGCCAATTGCTGTAAAGTTACTGCTCCTCGTCCTGATTGTCACAGAGATGGCAATCTGCTTCCTGCAGCCCTGTTCAGAGCAGACGGGCTTCCTGGCTGGTTACTGCAGATTAGGGTTTGCCTTGCTGGACAGGCTAGCAAGGGTTGTAGGAGGAATATGTGCTCTGATGTAAACTGTGGCCACTGTTGTCTAGAAATTTAGTCTCTTAATGTATCGTAGAAGGAAGTTCAACCATTTTTGTTGCTCTAACTGATTACCACATACCAAGTTGTCCATAAAGAATAAGGCTTTATTCAGTTTGGGTTCTGAAGGGCTGAGATGGAGGGGCTCATCTGGTGACATCCTTCTTCCCGGCAGGTGCTCGGCAGACTCTCAAGGCAGTACGGGCACCGAAGGCAAGGTACCACGTCCAAACTCAGACCTCTCCTCCCAAGACCACAGTCTACTGACCTAGGGCCCACCCTTAGGCCTCACTGAACCTTAATTACCTTCCACAGGTCCAGCTCAACTATCACATGAGATTATAATGTCTCAGGGAGGGGATGAAATTTCAACACGGGCTTTCTTGGGGCATTGAAATCCACCAAGGAACCTCTCTCCAGAGCCTACAGAGAGGAGTGAAAGGAACCTGTCAGGCAGTCACGCTGGCAGGCCCCAGCCCAGGCCTCAGCTGCTCCCTGTGGGGAGCAACCTGCTTGGACTCCTGCGCCTCCAGTGCCAGACATTATGACAGGGTGGGAAGAGATTTCCCCATCGTCATGCTCAGTCCTGGATGAAACAGCATCCCACACGTGGCTTTTGCTGAGACGGTGCAGGCTGTTGTCAATGAAGATTCAGCGGGCTGGGGGCGAAGATCAGTAGAATACAGAGCACTTGCTTCCCGGTGTGAGGCCTCAGTTTGCTCCCAGCACTGAAGGTGCAGCACCGAATGAGAGTCTTTTTTTTTTTTTTTTTGAGACAGGGTCTCGCTTTGTGGTTCAGGCTGGCCCCGAGCTCAGCCTCCAACTCACATCTCAGCAATCCTCTTGCCTCTGCCTCCCGAGTGCTGGGATTACAGGCGTGAGCCACCACGCCCGGCACTGTGGTATGTGGTACTGGTTGCTGCTGGGTGTGAGTCTCCACGCCCAGTATGGTATGTGGTTACTGGGGAATCGAACCCAGGCCCTTGCGCTTGCAAGACAGAACCACTGAGCTAACTCCCCGGCCCACGAATGAGAGTCTTTCCTGGTGCCATGTCTGCCTCTTCCCAGCTGCGAGCTGTTAGGAACGCAACAGCTCAAACCCCTGCGAGTCCAGGGCGGCCTTTCAAGGTAGGACCTGGCATGACGTCTGTGAAAAGACCCCAGAGGCTGCTGGGTTATGCAAAATGAGTATTACCAGGATTAGTGGAGTGTTACTGCCCGGGATCCAGCATTTTAAGGAATCTGTTTATTGGATGCTCTTTAAAAAATGTGCCCCTGCTGGCATTGTTCTCAGGCCGTGGCGGGGAGTCTTTCTCGATAAGCGATTAGGGCATTAAAGCCGCGCACCATTTTCAAGCGAGTTTCAATTAATCACTTCTGCCCCACAACAACGTCCCTTCGGATTGTCTCGGTATTGAAAGCCGTGGCATCGGGAGGGGCTGCCCTTCGTCCCGCTCCTCCTGCAAACAGATCAAATGGCCTCCAGGGGAAAGCAGATTAATGGGAAAATGAATTAGTGGCAGGGTGGGGGACAGAGCCGAACGGTTACCTTCCTTTACATGAAGAGGGGTCTAGTAATGCATCTAAATGGGCCTTCCGCAAATTGAATCAAAATGGGTGAGACTGCTATTTAAAAGACCCCGAGGGGAATTACTCGATAAAAGGTCTTTCTATTTTCATGAATGAGTCCCCTGTGAGAACCGGTTTTTCTAAATTTGAATGTTTATAATTCAGTGTATAGATTATTATTAGGGTAGTCTCAGTGGCATCAGCATTACAGAGACCCAAGGCCTAAAAAGCTTCTTCTCTGTGAATGTGTAGGGATGGTTCCGGGACCCTCACAACACTGCAGTCCAAGGGTGCTCGAGTTCCTTACGTGAAATGGCACACCACTGCACTTAACCCGGCCGTGTTCTCTCACATATGTACACAGAAAACCTACTGTAAGGTAAACACTGTAAACAGATGCTATGCAGTACTGATTCAGAAATAATGACAAGAAAAACACGTCTAGATATGTTCAGTACAGTTGCAATTTCTTCTCATTTTTTCTTTCAGTACCAGGAATTGAACTCAGGACTTTGTGCTTGCTGGGGAGACACGGCACCACTGAGTGATGTCCCCAGTCCTCTAATACGTCTTTAAAGCAGGGTTGGTTGAATCCATAAACAGAAACCCAGGATGTGAAGGGCCTAGTGTACATAAATCAGGTAGTTACTAATATGCTTCCTCCAAAAATAAGGTCTAAAGAAAATTAGTGTCCTAAGTGTAGGTCCTGCATGCAATTCACTTCAACAAAGGAAGAAATATTTCCACTCCAAATAAAATATTCCAGATAAACAGTTAAGACCAGCGAAGGAGTAGGTGACCATTTGGAGTATTAAACTCCCTTTAACAATATTTAAATTATGGACAGAAATTTTTTGTGTAACCCTGTTAAAGGAGGTATAAGATGAGAGGCCTCTAAGGGTCATCTTAATATCGCCTTAGGATCAGATGAGCATGAGCGGGTTTAAGGGGAGAGGAAGCGTGTCTGGGAAGTGGCGTTGGAAGTCCTGGACTTGGCTCTGTGTAGCTGTGTGTTTAGAACCAAGGTCAGGGCTGGAAGAAGCATTGAATCATCCAAAAGACACTTCTTTCTGTCACTGCGGCTGAGTTACTGGGGCGAATAGCACTCATCTCCCCCCCCCCCCCAGCTCGATTTCCAGTGAACGGGCTCTGAATCACATAGAACAGCCACACCCAGTGAGAAACACATACATACACCTAAATGTGTAAAGCAAACAATGTGGGGAACGTAGAACCCCGGCCCGGAGGTCAGCCACAGTCCTATGGGAGACGCCTCTGACGTCAGGGGCCAACCTTGTCATTTAACCACTGCAGAAAGCGAGCCAGCAGCAGGCCGGGGCTGGTGTGCTCAGTAGTTGGGCATTGAGTGCGCAGGCCTTTGAAGCGACTGGGTAAGATCGCAGGTAGATATCATTACTTCTGCCCACGAAATGTCTTCCTGCACACAGCCTCTTCCCCGGTGTCCACAGCCACTGGCTGCAAAGATTGTCCCCTAGCTCCAGCTCACAAGTACCCGTTTGCTCAGAAAGGAGGACGGCTGGGTTTGGTTCTTCTCGTTAAAAGCCAGCAAACTCATTATTAAGGACAAGCAAGGCAGAAGTGCTTCGAAACACTTGACTAAATGCTTCAAGTGTGAGGTCTAAATTCATCTTATTCCCCCAAAGAAAAGCCCCCCTTGCTGCCCTTGAGTGCCTGCTGGAGGCCACACTCAGTAAGCACGCTACCTCTGCCCTCGAGGTAGTGATATGAATGTTCTACTCTTCACCATAGCAGTGAGGGCAAGGCTGCACGCATCTATACTCAGAGCACTAGTCCACTACAGTAACATTGCATTTACCTAGGAGCCTTAATGCTCAAGCAGCTAAACAACAGCATGGTCTAAAGTGAATTTTGAAATCTTTAAAATCACACCATTGGAAGAATCAAGTTTCCCATGCCACTATGACTACTGGGAAAAAGAGAGCAAACAGGTCTGGTGAAGGGTGCAGTGTCAGCGGTCATGAGCAGACCAGTGACGGCCCCACTACAGTTACGACTGGCTGTAAAAAGCAACTTCCCACACCATCAACAAATGGATAATATTAAGTTAAAAAGCTCCTGGACAGCAAAAGAAACGATCGACAGAGTGAAAGGACAACCTACAGAATGAGAAAAATTCTGGTGAGGTTGTGGAGGAAAAGGTGCCTTTCTACACTGTCGTTGGGAATGAAGCTATTACAACCAAGTTGCAAAACAGTATAGAGATTCCTCAAAAAACTGAAACTAGAAATTCCATTTGACCAGCAATTCTTTTCCCAAAAGAATTAAAGATATATTATAGTGATACACGTGTACACATGTTTCTAGCAGCACAATTTATAACAGCTAAGTCTTGGGGGCAGCGTATGTGTTGATCAAGTGAATGGGTAAAGAATATGCGGTCCTTACACACAGTGTAAGGAGACTATTCCACCATAAAAAAGACGAACTCGAGTCACCTGTACAGAAATGGATGCACCTCCAGACCGTAATGCTAAGTGAAACAAATCACTCAAACTTAACTATCACATGGTTCTCTTATATGAGAAACCCAAAGTACACATCAAAAGCAAAATAAAAGATCAGTAACAGGAAGTAGGGAAGAGGTCTTCCTCAAAGAGACAAGGGAATGGGGAGGGAGAAGAAGGAAAGGAGATGGTAGAAGTAAGTGAGATGTGTTGTGTACGTGTACCAAATCCACACGAAGAGTGTGCTCATTATGTGTCGTAAATATGCACAGAAAAGGAAGGGGGGATGAAGACATGGGTGGTGTGGAGCAGGAAGGGCGAGTCCATGGAAAGGGAGTTAAGATATGCTGTGTACCTGTATCAAGTGCCCACAAGCAATGTAAACGTTGTGCATGACACACCTCCACGGATAACAGGAAGACAACTATGAGTTACATGGGATAAAGAGCCATTTACTGGAAAACACATGGGGAGTTTCTCAAAAAACGTATGAATTTTCCATATGACCTAGCAG
>PVIR01038661.1:0-14425 GCA_004026965.1 Petromus typicus | reverse complement strand
GAGTTCTCAGCATGGGGCAGACATTCATGAATACCTGCTCTGACACCAGCTCGTGTACTGTCAGCCATTCCTGGCACTAACCACCTAAAGGTGGCAAATGCCTAACAAGTTAATGGCTCAGCTCTTTGAAAGGCTACTTTTATTTCAGATGTCAGTCACACTTGAGTTTGGGGGTCCAACTACCCAGACCTTTGACTGATCACAGATCTGGGGTTCTTCTAATCCCTCTGGTATGATAATTTAAGAACATAACTCAGAATTCAGAAAAACCCTGTACTTATGGTTACAGTACAGAGGGGAGAAGCGCTGGGTTCCTCAGGGCGATCCACTGCAGCGTTCTGTTAGGGTGTTTACCTGCGTGGTGACGGTTACTGTGACTAGTGGGATGCTTTTCTGCAGCTTTCTGGTATGGCACAGTCGTCGAAGTACCGCTCATCAGCAGCCTTCCAATGAGACTCCTTCCTGGAGCTGGAGTCGGCTGTGCTCCGTCCACAGTCCCTTGGGGTTTGGCTGGGAATAGTCTTGAACTTCTCTCCTCTTATCAACTTGTAGCACTTGTGCTGAATTCAGTGTCTGCAGGAAGAAGCCCTTTATCCCTTCTACACAATGCGTCTGTTGGTGACAGTTAAATTCTTCTCCCCATTGTAGAACTGTCGACAAATCTCAAAAAGGAGGAAAAGTTTCCTTTCTGTAGTAATTCGGACTTGCACTTAAAATGCTGTTCTGTTAAATGTGACTCATGCAGCTATTGCTGGGTCCTATTAAAATGAATACTTTAATCAGCTACAATTTCTTAACTTCTTATTTTAAAATAAACTATTTCATAGGACTTTTCTAAACTAATCTTGGCCTGATACTAAGCTGTGCTTGTTGGTGACTTTTATTATTGGAGGTTAAAATTTGCCTAGAGCTAGTATTCTGTTTCTTTATTTGTATTTCTTTTCTATAGGCTCAGACACATTTAAAAATAGAACCTAACCCAATGAACCTCATTTTATAAATCCAAAGAATGGTAGATCAAAATGTTTAAAACTTATAAAATCTGCAATAACCAAAATCAAAACAAAACAAAACAAAAACAAGCTTAAAAAAAAAAACCCCAAATAGAAACCATATTTCCCTGGTGTTAAAATCAGACTCTTTTGTTTACTTCAATAAGTCTTTTTTACGATTACCTATTAAAAGCAAATACTGCTGCGTGTGGTGGTGCACGCCTATAATCCCAGCCTTTGGGAAGCTGAGGCAGGAGGATAGCTGCAAGTGTGAGGCCAGCCTGGGCTACACTGTAACATCTTATCTCAGAAACAGAAACAAACAAAACAAATACCAACAACACGCCACGTGACTGTGTACAGGAGAAGAAGAAGTGGAGAGAGAACCGAAGCTTTCCTCCATCTGGGCTGAGCTGCGGAAGGAACCGGGGTGAGAGCCTCGCTCTGAGGTTTACACAGAAGATCATCAAAGAGCCATGGGTGCATCTCAAGGTTGAGATAAACTCAAAGGCTTCAGTAAACGGAGGCGAGGAGAGACAGCCTTTCAAGGTCAAGGTGCCCAACTGCGTCCCCTCGCTGAGGTCTAGAGGTGCCCCCAGGTTCACGTGTTGGCAGCAGTGGTGCTGCAGAGAGGAGGCCGGACAGGAAGTGATGGGTCCTGAAGACCCATCTCCCATCTGTACTGTACTGTACAGTACTCCCATCTGTACTGTAACCATAAGTACAGGGTTTTTCTGAATTCTGCTTGGAGAACTCCCCTTTCCACACAAAACCTCATGAGACATCTCCCATCAGGAGAATGTCCGTCGTGGTGCGAGAGCACAGTCGTGAAAGCGTTCCCCGCCTGCTCCCCCTCGCCCGCTCGCTTTGTTCCTGTCACCATCTGCCGTCTTCTGACGCAGCTCAGCACATGCTGGTCACCTGCTCTTGGATTTCCCAGCCTCCAGAACCACGAATCAAATAGAGTTTATTCTCTATTAATTTCTCGGTCTGGATACCATTGTTACAGCAACCGAAAGCTGACTAAGACACTGCTGTTTATGTGTCACGGGGCAGTGCACAGCAGTGGAGAGAGCCGTATTTCACTCTTTCTACATTTAATTGTTCCTCTTTTGAAATGTCATATTACGACTGCATTAATCAGCTATGCTCTCTTAATTTCTAGCTAAGGGAAATATCTGGAAATGAGTGGGAGGAAGGAGAGCGATGACATTTATACATCCTATGCGGGGTGTGTGTAATGGTGGGCTGGAAGCCAAGGCAAGGTGTCAGTGAGAAGCTGTGCACTGCCCAGGACAGAGTTCACCACAGACTACCCGGCACAGTGTGGGACCCACAAGGACAGAGAAAGTCAGCAAACACAAGCTGGGCCCACTCCAGTGCATTTCGCCGGGGTCTGCTGGTGTCTGAGGCTCCAGATTCCTAAAACTGCCTGTGAGCGCCCAATGTTTTGCCCTAGAATACAGAACAGCTGGCTGTGATGGACTTGCCTATAATCCCCGCTATTTGGGAAGCAAAGGTGGGAGGGTGGTTTGAGCCCAGAAGCCCAGGTTAGCCTGGGCAACACAGCGAGACCCTACCTCAGATCAGGCATTAAAGAGGGGCTGTTATAGCTCAGAGCAAAGGCCTGACAGTAACAACCAAGTGGGGGCCGAGGGCTAGGGTCATACATAGCTCAGCATGTCGTACCTGTCTGATGCATACACACACCTGGGTTCAATCCTCAGCACCGAGGAACCGAACAGACAAGCATACGCACATGTAAGGACGCAGAACAACATCAAGGAAAGGTTTTTCTATTTTGAGTTGTGGAAGTGGAACTTAAAGTGGAGCAGTGAGCGGTAACGAACGTCGATTCTGTACAGGCTGCTGATTGGCCTTCTGTTCGTTCGCTTTTCCACTTAAAGTTTGAGTCCAAGTCGTTGGACTGTGGCTGGCTGGCTGTGGCTCACATTGGAGGCAGAACTGAGCTAAATTTTTAAAAAACTGAATGGAAGTTTCCTTGAAACTTAGTGTAGTTATGATGACTCATCTTCATAAAACAGGCTCACAAATGGAAAACATCTCAATTTAACTGAAATATTCAGGAATTAGAATCGAAGGCAAAATTGGTTTATATAAGCTTAGCCTACTTACATAATGACTCTAGTTCTTCCATTACTTTAAGCTGCTATCAGTCATTCTTCAGCCTGTACAGATTGTCCATGACCAGTTCTCTTCACCGAAGGACTGGCTGACACACAACTACTAGGCATCTGCTTGGAGAACTCCCCTTTCCACACAAAACCTCATGAGCAAGTAAGTTCTGACAGGCTCTTTACATACAAACAGGAAGAAGCCGTGTGGGGGACAATCACTGTCCCCATAGTGCTGACACTCACTCTGCCTTGGGCAAGGACACGGTCGGCTGTGCTGGGCACGTGATGCCCGCCGGCTGCACGGCCGCTCCTGCTCCTGCCTCTTCCCTTTTGCTGGTCCCAGGGAGATGAAACCGCGGTCTCTTAAAGGTAACTTTAAAAATGCTTTTGTGAACTGACCTCTAAAAATAAGTGGGTATTTTCACATACACACCTCTGTTATATAACCCATTTTACAGCGGAGCCAAAACTCAATATTTCAAATCCTTAAAATCACCAGAAAGGTAACCTTGCTATTGAAGTGTGAGTGACTGAGGACTTGCATTTGGATTGGAGTGGGATGACTGCTGAGGGCTCAAAGACACCACTGTGGCCTGAGCTGGCCTGTCTTTGCGGTAATGTTGTATGTACATGACATGTTACATAGCATACATGTGGTATACTATATGTAGATTATGTGCATTGTCATACTACGGATATATAACTTTAGATGCTTCTGCTGTACATACGTTGCCTATTATGTTTTTACATTTTTGAATATTGTAAGATATTTCAATAAATGACTATTCTAATTGTCTTTTCTCAGTTGTATTTAGTTACACGTCCTCACCAGGCCTGATACTTGGATCTTTTCTTCATAAGCACAGTTAATTTCAGGACTGTGCCTCTCCATCTGATTGAGAGGTCCACATTAATGTCGTGGAGTGGCTGGTGTAGAGCTAGGTGAGATCCACCTGCAGGAACGGGGCCAATCCCTGGCAGGAGGCTGGCCCTGCAGCGGGGAGTGGGAGAGACGCTGCTCAGCAAAACGCAGAACACGGTTCTCCAGCTTGAGAGCAAAACCACAGGCAGAGTGTTATGAATGGGTTCTTGGATCCAGCTACCGGAGATGCTGGGTCAGTGGAGTTTCTCTGATCAAAACACAGCATTTTTAAGCAATTTTCTTGGATGATTCTGCTGCAAGGGGTCTGTGGGTCACACTCTGAGGAACACTGACCTAGAGAGCTGCACGGTGAGTTGGAGCTGATAGGAATGACGGCTGGCAGCAGGGCCGTCCCATCCCAGGAATCTCCTGTCACGCAGGCTGGACAGAACCCTGGCTCAGGGACTCAGACACACGAATATTATGAGAACCGGGCTGCAAACGTCAGCAGCAGGAAAGTCCCCAACATCCCATTTTCAAGACTGAGACAAGTCTCCAGCTTTTGAAGGGAGAATTGTGAAGAGCCAGGCGGGCTCCTGGAGGACAGCGCGCAGATGTCTGGGACAAAGCACACAGCAGACCCAGACCCCGTCTCTGTGGGGCCTGGGACTTGAGCTAAGAAAGGAGCCCTGTTGTATGTTGAATTGTGTTTGCTCCAAAAGGTATGTTGAAGTCCTAATCCTCAGCATATTGGAATGTGACCTTATTTGGAAAGACGGTCTTTTCAGAATTGAGTTAAAATTAAACATTCGGCTATAAGCAGTGTTCTCATAGTAAGGGAAAACATGGATACAGAGATACAACCTCACAGAGGGAAAATGATAGAAAGAGACATACTCAGAAGATGACTGTGGAAGTGAAGGGGCACAGCTAAAAGCCATGACACAAGGGTGCTGGCAGAGACCAAACACCGGAAGAGAGCAGAGGCAGGACTCTGTGCCCAGCTGTCAGAGGAGTATGGCTCTCCCAAGACTCACGGTCAGAGTTTGAGCCTGTGAAATTATCAATTTCAGTCATTTCAAACTACCATTTATCACTGTTCGCTACTACAATCTTTCAGACTTATACAACCTACATCCCACTTCCGAGGCGTGGCCTCTCCCCTGGCCTGTGTCACGTGACCATCCACAGCAGCTTTGGGGTAAAATCCTCCCCCCAACCTACTTTCCCTTGTTTATTCCCATGCCTATGTCCAGTGCTGTCTTTCTATTTTTTTATTTTTATTTATTTATTTATTTATTTTTTTAAGGTTTTATGAGACAGGGTCTCGCTTTGTGGTTCAGGCTGGCCCCGAGCTCAGCCTCAAACTCACATCACAGCAATCCTCCTGCCTCTGGCTTCCAAGTGCTGGGATTACAGGCGTGAGCCACCACGCCCGGCACTGGTATGTGGTATTGGTTGCCGCTGGGGTGAGTCTCCACACCCAGTATTGTTATGTGGTTACCGGGGAATTGAACCCGGGTCCTTGCGCTTGCAAGACAGGCGCCGGAACCACTGAGCTATATCCCCGGCCCCAGTGCTGTCTTTCTAAACAAACTGGTCACTTCAAATTTGATTTTACCTCTCATTTCTCTTAGGATTCGGTCTAACCCCCACACTGCAGTTGAAGCTCTTTCCCTACAGCCCTGCCTACTTCCTCATCCTCGCCTCTTGCGATTTACCCTGTTTCTCTTTATCTCTCCCCTCCAAAACTAACACATAATTTTTAGACTATGTCATGTTTTCTTTGCTTCTGACATTTGTAGATAATGAGTCCTCTTCTTAGAAATCCCCCTTCCTCTTTTGCTGCTTAGTCATATGCGTTAGGTCTTGGGTCAGTCAGGGTTCTCCTAGAAAGAGCCTATATGTTTGCCATGAAAACTGACCCGTGTGATTATGGATTATGGAGGTCAAGAAGTACCACTATCTGCCCCCTGTGAGCTGGAGAGCCGGAGAAAGTGAAGATTGATTTAATTGGAATTCAAAAGCCTGGGAACCAGTGAAGTCAATGGAGCAACTTCCCATCAAGGTCAAAACCTGCGAACGGAGGGAGTTTCTAGTGTTAATCCTGGAGGCGGGAGCTGAGAATCGGCTCCGATGTCCCCGGGCAGGAGAAGGTGGATGTTCCAGCTTGGGGTTGGGGGACGCTCCCATCTGTTTTTTTCTGTCCAGGGAGACCCTCCATGGGCTGGTGACACCCACTTACATTAGATCTTCGTCTACTGCACCAACATTACTCCCTTCCAGAGATACCCTTAATTAGATGCCGAGAAACAAGGCTTTCTCAGCTCCCCAGGCACCCTTTAACCCCAGCAGGCTGGCACAAAGTCAAACATCACAGGCCCATCTTAGATGTCCTCCTGCAACTCTTGGGCCTGATATTCTTTCTGAGTATCAACAGCAGCACTTTGCACCATTCTCAAGCATTTGTGGTACTAGGCTGTTGTTCTCTTTTGGTACTTAAGGCGCAAAACCCAAGTTCCACACGGGGTGGGGCCAGGCAGTTGATGGCTCCAGGATTCCTAGAGAAGACTGGAATGGCAATCGAAGGGTTAAGAATTTATCAAGGGATCGGGCCAGTGGATATTGTAAGTGTCTAAACCTCTGTCTGCCTTATTCACCGCTGTGTCTGGTACTAAAAAGTACTCAAAAAAGTGTTGAAAAGTGGAAAATTGACAGAATATGTATTAGGTCTTGTGATCTATTCTTATGCCTACAGTCAGAACTAGATGGTAAAAATCTCAAGTGGAAATGGAGCATGTTAAAATCCTTCCTAAGGTTGGGATTGATTGTAAGAAGCCAAATCTATGGAAGAGGAGAGAGGCCAAAATTAGGCACTTTGAAAAACACTGACTACTTGCTTCTCATCTGTCCTTCTGGCCTGGATCCTTCTTGCTGCTTGTTGAAAGTCACCTGTTACTGTCTATTCTTGACCAGCCACACTCTGGTTTTACAGCTAAATAAAGGAGCACCATTTCCCGACGACAAGCGGGCAGTAGAGAATGGTCTTATGGGTCTCCGCCAAACAGACGCCATTTTGCATGGTCATTGAGGGGCTGTGCCTTCCACCAGGGCCTCTCAGGAACCCTTCAATTAGTGATTCTTTGGGAGGAACTATAACAGGTTCCTTAAAAAGACGCATTAGAATAGAGATCAGAAGAGAGAAGAATATAACTAAATGGTAGTTACTGGAGGCAGAATTTGGAGGGAAAATTCATATTTATCTTCAAAGAGAACGGAATGACCGAATAATAGCTCAGAATCCCAACCACTACATTGTTTAACAGTCAACCAGTATTTATGGAATATTTTCAAGAAATGCTGCTTTAGAAATTAATGAGGACGTGGGACAGGGTAAGGATTTCCACAGACATCATTGATACTGGCCAAGGAATAGAGGGAGAGTGTGGAAAAGGCTTTGTTCATTTGCACATATATGTTCCAGATAATATTCTCTGAGGCTTTCGGTTCCTACTTCCTCCCTTAATAGCCAGGAAAGGGAAAAACTGAGAATCAGTTCATGTCATATTCTGGTACAAACTCTCAATCTTGAATGTGATGATGATGTGTATTCATAATGTACCAATAAAGATTTGAATTTAAAAGAAAAGCCAGGAGTTTTCACTTCTAAAACATTTCTTTCATGAGGTGGAAGATATTTCTTTGGGGTTGAGAAATGAGAGACAATGAAAAATGCACACAGATGTATAGTGTGTGCATTTGTACATACACAGATGCATATTAATAATGCACATATGTATAGTGTGTGCATTTGTACATATATATAGGTATATTAATCCATCGAGACTGCTTATGAATAGTCAAATGCAATAAAAGAAGCAACATATATTTTTGAAAAACCCATCAATTACTAAAAATGGAAGAAAAAAAAGGAGGCAAAATTATTTGAGAAAGACCAGAGAAATGTACACTGTTACACAATACTGACCAAAGGGTAACTTGGCTTAATCTCTCTGGAGAGCTCCTAAGGAGAATATCAAGATCCCAGAATGTTCTCACATTTTTAGTCAATTATTTCAATGCCCCCGATTTATTTTAATTCCACAGCCAATTAGATATACAAATTCCTGCTTAGAGATATTTCATATGTCTTGTTTTTAGTGGAAACAATTTGAAAATAAATTAAAAATCTAACAAGATGGGAATATATCAATAATGTTACATATACTCAATGGAATGTGGGAGCCACCAAGAATTCTAAGATTATTTTTTAGAATGATATTGTCCTTTAAATGAAAAATAGAGATGACAAAGTACAACATAGAATATAATTATAATTTTTAAAAACCTATATTTTGTCTTTAGTAGTATGTGTGTGTCACAAGCACACACATACAGTGACAGAGAGGAAATACAAGCAAATGTCAACACTGATAATTTCTGTTGTGAATGAGCTGCCTTTATTTCTGTACTTTGCGATTTTTGAATAATGAAATGTAAAGTAGGGAAAGAAGATAATTGCTTATCACAAATTCACCTGTGTTCTAAGTTACTGCTGGGGGGGGTCTGGCCTACCCATTTGTGTCCAGCTAAAAATGAACAGAATTCTGTATCCTAGTTGTATTTCCAGCATGCATTGTATAAAACAGGCTACACATGATTTTTCCTTTCTGATTTCTACAGACCAGGGGATTGAAAGGTCAGAGGGAAAGAAGAAGCTTAGATGATTAGGGAAAAGCCAAGCTGCAGGCCGTTGGCATGACCTTGAAGGAGCCTCGACAGCGTTTCCCACCCCCTGCACTGGGGTCCCACGGCACACTGCATTCTGCTGTTTCGACCCATCTGGCTGTCACGGTCTTCTCATTGGTCATTCTTGTCTCTGCACATTGGAACAAGAGTGAAAAAACAAAAATATTTTTTCCCTCTTCTTCTGTCTCAACTGCTGTCATTGCAGGCTCCTTTGACACCTCCAAGTGAAATGCCTTTCAAACTTTGGAAAGCTTTCCTGCTCTCTGTGAGAAGAGGTCTTTGGCAGTGAGGATGATGTCACAGAGTCATCTATTTGCTGTTGACATCAGTGTTTCATGCTAATATTGACCTAGGCCAGACTGCTTCCTATTGATCATCGGTACCTGTAAAATTGGGATGCTCCTCTTTCTAAATATTGTAAAATCGTTACCCTACCTCTGCTGTTACAAATAAAATGATAAAACAGTGATTCTTTACAGTTTAAAAATTAAAAACACAGTCTTTGCCTTGGCAGAGTGACTTAGGGTATTGAGAAAGCTTGTCTGTGGTGTAACAAGGAAGGAGGAAAGGGGGCTGGAGCACAGAAATCTGTCTGTTCTTCGCTTGATTTACTCTCTGGCTTGCCCATAACTCAAGTTGTCCTTTTTACTTACTCAGAGACCCAGTGTCTCAACTGTAAAATGGAATAATTTATGCCCTTCACACAAAACACAGGCCTGGAGCAGGCGGCCAAGTCCAAGTCTAGTGTAAAGTCACCCAAACGAGCAAGTTCCATCAGCTTCTTAAAGGAGCGTAGCACACCCAGATGTCAATAAGTGGCTTCAACAGTTTGATTAAAGGTAATAGTATTGTTTATGTTTGTATAAAACTTATTTGTGAAAAACTACAATAAATGTGCTCACAGGTGAATCTGTTAAGTACTAACCTCTAAAAAGACTTTTGTAGACATTTGACATATTAAATAACAATAGTGGAAGTAATATGAATACATCTGATGTGAATTTAGATTATATGCTCTTAAATATAACATGAAATGTAGAAATGAAGCTTTCTTTAACACTGACGATTAGAGATGCTAAAATTCCTCAAATTTGAAATGGTGACACATCCCCTGACTGAAGTCTGGCGAGCCCTAATGCCTCTGCCTGGCTGTGTTAGCAGTGACGTGTGTCTGCCTCATCAGCACTTCTTCTGAATGATCAGGGCTTCAGCGAAATTTTGGAAATGAGTGAATCAGGGTCTCCCAGCCTATATCTGTTGTGTAACATGCTCTTGCTGTTTATATAAAAAAAACGAGGATGGGCTGGTAAGTTTGTATCACCTGAAGACATCTCCCTTTAGGAACGTGAATTTAAAAAGAGCTCAATAAGTAATGCGCGTGTTTTAAGTCCAGTTCGCCACATACTTCAGAATTTTGCAGGAACGCTCAGTACCCAGCCTACACTTTTTCTGTTGTCTCAGAAAGACCCTGACCACCTTCTTCCAGGATGAAGCTACTTTATTTCCAGTCCAAGAGAACTGAGTAATCTGGGAGCCGTCCTACTCAGTCTACAGCGGTGTTGACCCATTCGCGGCCTGAGCGTCTATCGCTAGATTTATCCTGTGCTGACAGCCTTTTAGTGATGAAGCTCAAAGACTGACAGACGCTGCCCACACCCTGGCTTGGCTCCCCTGTATCATTTCTTTCTTCAAACCTCTCCTCCCTTTGTTCCCCAAATACAAACTTCTCTTCTCCTGTGTCCTTCTCTTTTCTGTCCAGGACTTAACTGTCGGTGTTTGCAGGGGTCTCGTTGTGTATCATTTTCCCCTCTAGCTGTATTTACTGGGTCTGAGTGCTTCTGTTCGGGAGTCCTGAAGGGAGAAGCTCTCACTGAGAAAAGAAAAGACATGACAGTGAGGCACAGGGGACCGAGGCTCCTTGCACCAAGGCCAAGTTTATCACACTCTGCCACGCTCATCTCTCATTCGAAGCAGGAGATTAACTCAGTCTCATGAAGGATCTTTAACTCAGTCTCATGAAGGATCTCTTGTTCACACCAAAACACGACAAAGGGAACATGCTAATCAAGACAGCAGGGGTTACTGGATGCTTTGCATATATGCTAAGAGGGAGAAGGCTGCTCTGATAATACTGCTATGGGGGAAGCAGATAATAATCTACAAGGGACAAGTGATGGCCGAGAATCTGCATAAGCCTCTCTTGAGAGGCCACCATTAGCCTCCTCTTCGGGCTTCACAATAATGCAAGTTCATCTTTCCGAGATAACCCTTTCCTGACTCCACTTCCTCCCTTAGCTTGGCCTTTTCTTATGTGGCAAAAACCCCTGTGACCAGTCGTGACCCCTTTGCCTCCTGGATTCTGCCTTCCCTCAATACCTTCACTCAGGCGCCAAGCTAGAAAACGAAATTCAATGATCGGGGCTTCAGCGAAATATCGGAAATGAGTGAATCATGGTCTCCCAGCCTATATCAATATCAGTGACTCCTTGCCCTCAGCCTCTCTAGCCCATTTCTCATTCATTTTTACTGATTATATTATGAAAATATATTTCAGATCCGATTCCTTCCATGGTGTCCCTGACTAATCTCTTCTATTACATAGTTCATTCTCCTTTCTTTTTTTTTAATTTTTATTTTATTTTTATTTTTATTTTTTTAGGTTTTTTGAGACAGGGTCTCGCTTTGTGGTTCGGGCTGGCCCTGAGCTCAGCCTCAAACTCACATTACAATCCTCCTGCCTCTGCCTCCCGAGTGCTGGGATGACAGGCGTGAGCCACCACGCCCGGCACTGTGGTATGTGGTACTGGTTGCTGCTGGGTGTGGGTCTCCACACCCAGTATTGTTATGTGGTTACCGGGTAATTGAACCCAGGCCCTTGCGCTTGCAAGACAGGCGCCGGAACCACTGAGCTATATCCCCGGCCCCCATTCTCCTTTCTACTAACAGATCTTTCTAGAAAACAAACTTGATCACTCTTCAAAGTTTCTGTTGGCTCTTTGATCAATAAGCATGCTTGGGTGAATGAGCAATGGATTTCTTAACAGAAAATTGATACTATATCACGATCAAGCATTCATTTTCAGGAGTCAGACGTAGTGGTATGACAGTATGGCACAGATAAAAAATGTTCTCCTTCAGCCTAATGTGTTTGGAAGGCTACCATGTCATGAAGCCTCCGTCCTCGATAGCGAGTTAGTCCACGGAAGAGTTTGGAGCCGACTTGCTGTTAGGAGGGAGGACCTGGCTAGATGTGGGCCAAAGGGTTCCGGAATGACCTAGAAAGTTATGTCTCCCCCACCCCCAAGCTTCTCCCTTTTCTGCTTCCCAGCTGCTATGCAGGTCCAGCTGCCCTCTCCCCAGGCCCTTGCGCCATATTGTTTTTGCCTTGGAACCTGCTGAACACGGTCTGTGAAACTGTTACAAAACACAGCTCTCCTCCTGTATGTCTCGGGTGCCGGGCACTGTGTCCCAGCGACAGTAAAGTGACTAAGACGGTGAGCCTGCGCATCTACATCTTAGATTAGGCATCTATAAGAATGGACTAAAGCTAATGACAACCTAAAAAGTTAGAAGTGTTAAATGAGTTCGACATAGAAGGATCTTAGCCTCATGTCTGACGTTGCTAAGAACTTTGTAAATGGCAGTGATAATATTTATAATTAGACTCTTAGATTTAGGAGTTTACCAGTAGTGTTTTTTGTGAATCCCAGTGTAAGGTTCAACTATAAACTGCTCGAATTTCCCATTATTTCACCTCTGCTTTCTGTCCACGACTTTGTACGAACTTCTTCCTGATGTTTATCTATTGACAGAATTTTTATGTAGTATGGTTTGTTTCATATCAGATGACTTTGTTACTCCTGTGTATGCTCCTCTGATTTTTGAGTAGACATTTATCCAGAGCCTAAAACTCAGAGAATTAATTACAAGCAGTTATTAAGACGTTAATCCATCTTTTGTTAACTCCACTTCCAAGTAGATTTCTCATGCACGGCACTATGGCCATGAATTCTTTCAGCTACTTGGGTCTGGAGTCTCTGGAGCAGTAGGCCTTCGACTGAACACGATCCTCAAGTTCCTGCGCAGCACTCCGTGTGCCCCAGACCATGTGGCTCTGACCTCTTCTTTGATGTTTAGAAATTGATATCTCCACATCTCCATCCTCAACGATGCCTTGGTTTCATTTTGGGAGATTTCTCAATGTAGGTATAGATCACTAATAATGTACTTTTCAATAAGAGTTTTACTCATGAGAATATTATGAAGCACTCACAGTTTTAGCACAGCCTTTTAATGAATTAAGCTTAGAATTTTAAACATCAGAGCTAGAATGAGTCTTAAGAGACCATTTGATATCGCCAGGGGTCTTAACTTTTCTCTTTGGGTAAATCAGATGATTTATTTGTCTCAATTGCACTGAGGAGTGTACGGTTTAGTGGGAAAAAAGGCTCAATTAGTTTAAGATGAGAGGGGCTTTGGTCAAAGAGAAGATTATGCACTTTACATGAAAGGAAGTGAATGTTGGGGGTCGTTGAGCATATATCACCAGGGCGAACGAGTTTCCCCAGAGTAGACAGGAATTCCAGCGGTTCACGAATCCATCCACACCATGTGGTTGAGAAAAATGGGCTCCAGATTCCTGCTACAGCTGTGGAATCTGCAGTGCTGTTCAGGGTTCACGTGAGAAGGGTCACAAGCCCTGTTTTGTCTCGCGTAAATCACTAGTTAAGAAGGGAAAGAATGACGGCTAGTCATTGGGTCAGCGCTTCACAAGGAACAGGTGTTCCGTGGAAGAATCAGCTGCCATCCTCAGATCAAGGTGCTAAAACCAGCGAAGCCACTTGGTGAAAGGCAGCAAATTCCTCAGCCCCGCAGCATCAGGCAAGGAAATCTGATTGTCAATAAAGATCTCACGTCAGCTCCAGAATAGCCGATAAGGTTCCGTACCTGAGGCTGGGGTTTTTCATGCCTTGTGTTTTTGGAGTTAATTTATTTCACATGTGGTTATGTTAGAGCTGGACAACATTTCAGAGATCATTTGTCCTCTTGATGAAGGCCTCTGTGCTGAAGAGCCAGCCGGAAGTGTGAATGTGTGTGCTTCCGGGTGAAAGTGCGAGGCAGTGCTAGAGCCAGGGCTGGACTGAGAGTGCAACACACCCGCCCGCGCCCACACACCCGCAAAGGGCACCTCTCGGCGTCCCTGGGTTAGATCCGAGCCCGCAGACGCAGCTTCGCTGTGGTTTATCGGAGCCCCCTGCGGCGGGTTCTGATCTGCTCAGTGCAGTGCTGCAAGAAGAAAGCCTCATATCACAGTGACATATGTGCACCCATGTTTATAGCAGCCCAGTTTGTGATTGCTACATCTTGGAGACAACCCAAGTGTCCATCAACTGGAGACTGGATAAAAAAGCTGTGGTTCTTCTACAGAATGGAGTATTACTCTGCCATAAAAATGATAAGTTTGAATCATTTCTACTTAAATGGGCATACCTTGAGGATATCCTCATAAGTGAAATAAATAGGGCACAGATAGGTACATATCGCATCTTTTCTCTGGTATGAGAAAATAAAGATGTAATGAGTCCTAGCATTGTATGTTATATATTGTGAAATAGAAAATGCTCAATGTAAATAGGGTGAAGGGGGAAAATGTTGAGATTGTAACAAAAAAGTAAGGAAACAAA
>PVIR01038659.1:0-14429 GCA_004026965.1 Petromus typicus | reverse complement strand
ATAAAGGCAGGTGAGCCCACAACTTTCTTTCTGCTTCACCCAAAGGTAGGCACCAAGGAAGGCTGGCCTTGTGGGCTAGGATGCAGAGTACAACTCTGGAGTTGGCAGGCTTGGGCTTCGGTCAGCATTCCACTTCACAGCCTTGAGTACATTTCTGTATCTATGAAATGAAGTTTAAAGCTGTCTATAGTGGGTGATGCAATAAAGAAAATGAGTAAAATGCCAGCACAGGGGCTACCTAAAATGCTTCAAAATTATTAAGGAAACACACAAAGTCCCTGAGGAGGGCTCATCAGAGAAATGGCTGATGTACTACCGGGGCAAGAAATCTATAAGTTGAACCTGGAGCATCTGTAATATCAGAAGGGATGTGCTCAAAAGACAGCTAAACCCTCAAATGCCACACTGATGGAGACATATCAAAGAGGAGTCTAAATAGATATAAATTAATGAATACATAAATAAATGGGGAAGAATAGCCAAGTGTTCTGTGTTGGCAACCTCTGGATAATTTACATAGGTAATTCTCCATTCCTTAAGGCAGGTACTGCAGTGCTTTCTTGTAAGATAGAACAGTATAGAAAAAGAGGTATGAGAGTAGCTTCATAGCTGAGAAATATGACAAGCATTGCCTTAGCCAGGTGGCCAAGGTCGACAAGATGAAGATGGATAAATCATATTGGAAGCAGATGTCCTTGACATACTAAAATAAAAAGGCATTTTACGTCTGTGTACTTCCTCTGCAGAGAGCAGAACCTATCAAATCATAAGATGAAATCTCAGTTTAAGGCCATTTTATCAAGTAGCTGCCCAGCACTGCTCACAAATGTTATGGTCATCAAAACCAAAGAAATTATGAGACACTATCAACAGCCTCCAGGAGACCAGAAAGAAAACAGTATATAAAGTATATAAAAGTATCTGGAATGAGATCCTAGGATAGAAAAAGAATGTTAAGTAAAAACTAAAGTAATCTGAAAAAGGATGTGCTTTTGCCAATAATAATATTAGTAATATATCATGTCATTATAATACTAATGATATATCAGTTCATTAACTGTCAAAATAATTATTGTTTAGCTGTTAATAGAACACGTTGTATTACATTTATAATTTCTTTACAAACATAGAACAATTGGATTTTTTTTTTTTTTAGGCGGGCTAGGGATTTAGCTCAGTGGTGTCTTGTGCCTGCCTTGAAAGAACAAGGACTCGGGGTGATCCCTGGTTACCACATACAACAATGCCAGGTGAGGTGACTCACACCTCCCAGCAATCAATACCACACATCACAGTGCCGGGCGTGGTGGCTCATGCCTATAATCCCAGCACTCGGGAGGCAAAGGCAGGAGGATTGCTAAATTCAAGGCTGAGCTCAGAACCAGCCTGAACTACAAAGTGAGACCCTGTCTCAAAAAAACTTGAAAAAAAAAGTATTTTTAAAAAATCCTATGAAGGTTACCAAATTGTAAGATATAGAATTTCAGAAAGAGACCTTGGAAGAATTTGAGATATCATGGACGAATAATGTACATTTGGTGTGATCACATTAGAAAATTCTCCCTTTTACTGGAATAAAAAATTTTTGTGTAAGATTTTGTCTTCATGAATACTAAAAGAGTCATCTCTGGGACCTCTCAAGGCCAGTTTTTAACCAAGATTATGGGTGATCACTTTCCTATGACCAGAAATCCAGATTGGAAGTTCCTTGCATTTTTGAAGCAGGTAGTACAGGGAGTTAGCTGGTGACCGATGCTTGCTGAAATAATAGGAACTCCTGATACACCGGGGGAAAAAACTGATGGACACAAACTCATATTTGCCTTTAAAATCAGTTCCAAAGGGTCAAGTTTTTCTTTAGCAAGCACTAGATATTTTTGTTAGTACCATTATTATTTTTATAGCATCCTTTAAGTTGGCTCCGAGTTGACCCTTTGGAAAGCCTACGTGTTCAGCAACGATGCTGTATTGTGGTTACTGCTGTTTTTCCTTGGGGCACCATTTCATAATTATGGAGATGGATGGGTTTTGATTGTTTTGACTATTTTTTTTCTCCAGTGGTGAATAATGAAGTTACACCAGGAGGCACGGATGCAAATCAGCCAGGAAACTGTCCAGTTTGTCTACCATTGAATCGCGGTTAAGACACACTGCTCTGTGCCCAAATTTGGGCTCATTCTGGTCTCTCCACACTGTGCTGAGTCAAGTGTTCTAGTTTTAAGTTTTCCTTTGAGTCATCATGTGGACATGTCAGTGTCACTGGAGGACTGCCAGCGTGACTCATGCCCAGCACATTCCTGGCACCTAGTAGGTTTTTAATAAATATTTCTTGAATAATTGAAAACTCAAGACCAAATTAAGTCAACAGAGAGGGAGAGCTGTCAACAAAAGTAATTAAATGATGGTTCACAGTAACTCACAAAGAGTTTCCAAAAGGCAAGCCATTACGCGCAAGTGATGTGATAATGTAAACATGGAGAACAGGGGAAAGGAGGCAGTGCAGCTATTTAGTCAACAACACAATCAAGCAATTATAGGGTTACAAAGGAGGCTTGAGCTACTGAGTTTTGGGGCCACAGGCAGAAGCAGTACTACAAATTCAAACCCCAAATTTTTGATGAGATAACAGTTTTAAGCCTGTAATCTTCCTTGGGCATGGAATGCGCACCTGGGATGTGGTGCCACAGAGCCCTCTTTCAACTTCCAGAGATCAATCCATTCTGCTAACATTTTGACACTGTCTTCGAAGCATAAAGCCCTGGGCCAGTGGATAAGTTGGTGTCCTGTGATCTCCTGGCATTGACAGTCCGGGAGAGATGGAGGCTAAACTAAGACCTGCACAGATATTTATATAATTGCAACGGCAATGTGTATGAGGACTGGGAGGAGGTGTGAACTGCAGGCCATGCAGAGAGACTTTCTGTGAAGCAGGCACTTGGGAAAGGCTTTTCTAAGGAAGACACATTGTAGCTGAGATGGCAGTGAGGACAGAGATCGTTTAGCTGAACCAGAAGGGAAAGAACGTTCACACAGAGCCATGGACGGCACAGCGGCCTGAGGCACAAAGCAGCTTAACATATTTGAGAGACTGAGAAAGGTCAGTGTGGCTGGAACTCGATGATCAATGGAGAAATGAAAATTAGTTAGCACTTTCTATGCCGCCCTTGATGTATGTGTAAATGTGATGCAAGAAAAGTAATTTGTTTCTCTTTATGGATGGTGCCCTGGGAACTCATCAAGAAATCCTTTGCTTATATTGAAATTTGAGTTTGATTTTCTGTATTAAGTATTCTCCCTACTATTTGTTTTCCATAAATATGTCCACCAAACATGTTTTTTTCCCTGTAATACTGGGCACGCTTCTATCACATCAATTCTCAGACATACAGAAGTCTGTTTTAGAGCCATATAGTCTGTTCTGTTGTCTATCGACGCACTAATCCTTATTTTTTTTTTCTGCAATTTTGAGATGTGCTTAAACACCTGGTAGGTCTACTACCTATTTTTCTCTTATTTACAGATCATTTAAAGGGTTGTAAACATTCTTCTCAAATGAGAAGCCACTAAAGGACTTAAGCATGACACTGACTTGAGCCAATTTTCATTTAAGCATTATATGAGCTTCGTGTTACTATCACAAAACCCCTGAGACTAGCTCCTTATAAATAAAGTAGTTTGTTTAGCCCACAATTGTGGAGGGTTAAGCTCTTGATATAGGAAGGACGCTGGTTTTGGCCTTTGGTAGGAGATCATGTCAGAGCAAACACACTTCTCAAACTTTGAAGCAGAAACAGACTGAGGTCCCAGAGTCCTCTATGAAGCAGGGGCTCAGGGAGAGTTCTTGCTGCTTGGAGTGGACCTTCCATTTGCCACCCTCTACCATATCTGAATATGTTGACCTATTTAAATAGAAAACTTAAATGATGTATAAAGAAAAATGTAGGTAACTTTTAGTTATTATTAAATAAAAATACAGTATTTAGAATGTTAAAGTAGAAAATTAAAATGACCTATAGAGAAACATTAAGAACATTTTTTGCATAAACTTAATCATATTAAATGTAAGGCTTACTATAATTACTCTTTGAAATTTCCACAACATTTTTGTTTTTTGAGACAGGGTCTCACTTTGGAGTTCAGGCTGGCCCTGAGCTCAGCCTCAAACTTACATCATAGCAATCATTCTGCCTCTGCCTCCCGAGTGCTGGGATTCCAGGCGTGAGCCACCACGCCCAGCACTGTGCTGTGTGGTACTGATTGCCGTTGGGTGTGAGTACTCATGCCCAGTATTGTATATGGTTACCAGGATTGAACCTGGGCCCTTGTGTTTGCAAGACAGGCACCAGAACCACTGAGCTAAATCCCTGGCCCTCCACAACATTTTACAGACAGAAAAACAGGATTATGGGGCTCAGGACTAGTGTACAGAATGCAGCAGCATCTCTGGATGTGGTCCTGACTGTTCACACCCGGACTGTACTGAGAAGTTGCAGCAGGGAGACATGTAGAGCAACTCTTCAGTGCAATTTGCATGTGCGCACTCACCCTGCTGGGTAGGCTGCTGCCTTCAGACGCACACGGGAAACCTTAGCTTAACATCAAATATAGCTAAAAGAACCATAAATTATGACAATGACCTATAATAAATTATGATAATAGTAAGCCAATATGAATAAAGAAAATACTAGTAATCACATTAGCAATCATATTTTTAGAATTATTTGCAAAAAATTGCAAATGTTGCACAGTACATTCACTAAAATACAAGTGTGTGTGTGTGTGTGTGTGTGTGTGTGTGTGTGTGATATTGGGAATCCAACTCATGAATTATGCTTGCAAGGGAGGCAGCAGAGCAGCTGAGCTAAACCCCAGGCCCACAAGACAATCTTCTAAGAGTGTAATAAACTGTGGAAGAAACATTGGTACTTTGAGGTAGTCAAATGTGTGCTTTTTGAAATGGAGTAAGTTGCTACAATGCAGTATAATTATCTTTTGGCCAATAATGCCACTCCCAAAATGTGCTGTGCCCACTGCCCGTGCCCTAAGCTATATCATTCCTCTGAGAGTATACCCACAGCGACCCAAGGACTTTCCAGGGGGTCTCACCTTCTAAAGGTAACAGCACCTACCTCGGGGCCTAAGCCTTTACAATTGGACCTTTTGGGGATGCTACTCTATTCAAACATGGTAAAGATGATCATCCTGATTAGTGTGTGGGGGTCATCTAGAAAAGAAGTGCAGTTCTTGATATGAAACGCCAGGTGGGAGACTAGTTAGCCACCTAGGTGAGCGAGGATGGCAGGTTGAACTGGCCTGGAGCTAGATGAAGCAGAGAAATAAAACCTGTATTTGTAGAATTGACAGAGGTTGGTGGCTTGTCAGGAATGGGAACTAAAAAGAGGGCAGAATCTAGGGTAACTCTTGTGTTTCATGGCGTGCTGAGGTAACAGCCATCGACTTTGCTACAGAGCAGTGAGTGAATGAGAGAATATTTGAAGTGAGAGTTTGGGAGGCATGAGGTTGGGGATTTAAAAATTCAGCTAATTATGAGACACGAGGCATTTGGTGTACTGGTGTGGCAGAGTTGGCATTTCTTTCAATCCTGTGTCATGACTTTTAAACCCCATTGTACAGTCACACTGGATACCCAAAGCTTCTTTATATAAATGTTCACAATTACACTATCTCAGCTGTCAACTTTCATGAAAAAGTCTGCATTTCCATGTTGATTCTTTCTGGCAGCTTAAAATTTGCTTTCTGTTCTCTCTAGGCATTGTCAGTTGGGATCCTGTGAGACAGTAGACATATTAAAATGCAATTGTTAACTTGAAGGTAACATCTCAAGTCAAATTTCTCATAGTTTGAAGGTTATAAATACTTCAAACAACCTTCATGGGAAGGGAAAATTCAATAGTTCTCATGTGTGAATGTGTCTCCAAATGTTGATGTGGGGGCTTAATTTGCATATTTAGATCTATGCATAATCAAATTAGGAAACATAAGAATTATTCATTACTTCTAATTTCCTGTCTGAGG
Source organism: Petromus typicus (assembly GCA_004026965.1). Lineage (NCBI taxonomy): Eukaryota > Metazoa > Chordata > Mammalia > Rodentia > Petromuridae > Petromus > Petromus typicus. The sequence continues at coordinate 8,393 of PVIR01038659.1, read as the reverse complement.
CTTCTGAAAGCTAGCAAATGTCACTGGAGAACACTGGCACATTTTACTCCTGAGAGGCAACTCAACCCATACAAGGGTTAACTGGAATCCCTAAGGAAAGCCAGACAGCCCAAGTGATAGAGCATTGTGTAGACTCCAGCTGGTAAAAATGCAGGTCTGTCAGAGGTGGCTTTGAAATATGGCAGAAGGAAGACAGCTTATTCATGGATGGTGAGGGAGGCCAAGCCAGAGCTTACTGATAGTCATGCAGGGTAGCACAGTGCTAGGAACCATACAAAAGTAGTGAGGAGCAAGTTACAGCCCTGTGCTGCAAATAGAAAGACAATATCACCACTCTGTAATAATTCAAACTCTTTATGATGTCAGAGACAGACTGTGACATTGGTACTTGACAATGGTCAACTATCATTCAGATTATATATATGTTTATATATACAGGTCTATATATACAGGTATTTGCATATATACCACAGCTAGCAATTTCATGTTTACAGTATATAAAATAACACCTTTGCTAACTGCCTAAACCTGTGAGGTATTTATAGTGACATATGTAAGTTATTTATAATGGCCACATATAAGTGGCCATTTTTACTTTAAAAAACAGAAACAAAATAAAAAACTTGCTTCCTACCAAAAATGGTTAGTGAGCCAAACTTCACAAACTGCAACAGACCTTCCCCTACCTTCTATCTCCAAGGTTCATATTAGCATCTTTCTGACTTGCAGAAGTCTGACATTAACATAATTGGTTCTACTTGGGTACGCAACACAGTCAATATTTATTTATTTGTAGTTCCTTTTTCTTAAATTACATGTCAACAAGAAATACTGTAGGAACCATCTAGGGAAATGGTATCTTAAGGACTGTGGCTTTCATATATAAGTTTTAAGGCATAAAAGTTAAGACATGAAGGGCTCTCTATAATGCCTGCTACCTGGCTTGGTGTCCACGATCCTAGTGAGCTAGTAATTATACCCATTTTACAGATGGTGAGATTGAGACTAGGTATGCGGCATGACTTGGGCAGGTTTGCAGGCTGGTAACATTGTACAGAGAAGACAAGACTTGAGAGATGAGCACACTCTTCCTGACTCATTGCTGTAGAGGGCCTTGTCTGTGCTGTAAATGGAAGAGTGATGATGATGCACTGGTTGACAAACAGGGAGGTCCTTCTTGTGGGGAGAGACTGAAAGTAGCTCCTGCGTACAAAGAGGCAGCTTCGTCTTTCCCCCCATGAAGCCAAACTGTCTCATATTAAACCATGACCATCAACAGACACTGAGACTACAACATGCTCTTCACATAAGTGGCTGTTGTTCAAGATATAAAAACCAGTACTGATATGCCCTGTTCATCTCTGTTCTTTTTTTTTTTTTTAATTTTTTTTTAAAAGTATTTTCAGACAGGGTCTCACTTTGTGGTTCAGGCTGGCCCCGAGCTCATCCTCCAACTCACATCACAGCAATCCTCCTGCCTCTGCCTCCCGAGTGCTGGGATAACAGGTGTGAGCCACCACACCCGGCACTGTGGTATGTGGTAGTGGTTGCTGCTGGAGTGAGTCTCCATGCCCAGTATTGTTACCGGGGATCAAACCGGGCCCTTGCTCTTGCAAGACAGGCACTGGAACCACTGAACTATATCATCTCTGTTCTTTGCAGCAGAAAGGTCACAGCCCAGGATACTCTGGCACTGGTCCACGTGTATCCTGCAGGCTCTGCTATGCACATGCCCTCTCCCCAGCTCCCGTAGGCACCCTCCAATCTGGGAGCAGGCCTCTGGCCCCACACATTTCTCCACTCTGTCTGCATAGCTTCCCTCCCTCCATCAGCGCGGGCTCTGGATCTTGACCTTTCCAAGAATGGCGCATGGCATTCTCAGCAGTACAAAGCATCTCTCAGAAAAGTTTGGGCAGAGAAGTTGTGAGCCTTTCAAAAAAACTGCAAGCTGAGGTCAGAGGTACTAACAGGGAATGAGGACAACAGCTGCGTAGGTGCGGGCTCCCGCTGTGGGAGACCCGCAGTTTCACTGAGCTAGAAGAAAGATGCCCATTCTAATGTTGACCGACTTGATGGAGCCTTGACCTCACAAAAATGTCAGAATGACATTGTGGCATCAGAACAAACAAACAAATCCTAAACCACCAAGCCTGCGGGCACAGGAGCTTTTCTTTTCGATCTGTGCCCTGGATACTTTCGGCTTTGGAAACGCTGCACCCTGCATGGAGAAGCAGATCTGCCACTTCGGATCTGCCCTCATCCTCGCACACCCTCCTTAGTTTCCTTAACTGGAAAATGGGATCATAAGTGTGTAAAATGGCACTAAGATGTAACTCCTTCACAGAGCTGAAAAGATGACATGAGACAGCTTAGGTGAGGAATGTAGCATTGTGGTTATCCCTTTCAAGACAGATTTTAAAATAGGGTGTTGATCACTGAGGCTGATGTTCGCTAAAATCTAATGGCCCCACTGAATCGAAAGATTTTAGGAGGTGAGCCGTTCCTTTCTTGTACACAGAGATTAACATTGTGATTTTAAACTGGATTGAAACCCGGCTCGTTTTATACACACAGGCTAGGAGGAGCAGTCTCTGGTTTCTTCACCTATGACTTGTGGGAGAGAAAGAATAGCACCTGCCTCCCAGGTTTCTGTGGAAACGAAGATAATACATGCGAGACAGGCAGCATAAAACGTAAGAAAGAATGACAACCATATGTAGTAAGAAATTAACATGTAAGAACAGGGAGAGAACTCTGCGCGGAATGTGTCCAGGGCTTTCTGTGACACATGAAAAGCCTCCTGAACCATAACAGGTCTCTAAAGGCTCCCAGTCAAGGCTATCCCTTTCCATATACCTGTTTTGGAGGAAGGCAGTATCCCAGTTGCCATGGCACAGGACACATCAGGCTTGATAACTGCTGATTTGGGACATGGGGACAAGAAGCAGTGTGTTTACATGGGTCCTAAATCAGGCTCCCCTCGGTGGACATTCATATGGGTAAGTAGAAATGAAAAGGCAATAGTTAAAGAAAATACTTCATGGTTTGAGGCACAGTGTTTGCAACTTCTATCCCCATACTGTAGGAGACACCTAAAGGTTAAGCTTTGATTCCCAGGTAGAACATGACATAGAACTTCAACCTCTCATCTAAATCTAGGACTGTGACCTAGATGTCTGTCTTGGCCTTTGCCCTTGTATTTTATAAAGAAGTGGCAGAGATGTGCTTCTTAATCTTCTTGTTCAAAGAAGAAATAAAGGGTAGAGAACAACACAACATGTCAACAGATAAATGAATATATCTGATGTGGATTTTTCAAATGACAATATTATGCTAAGCAGGAAAAAAAAACAAACAGATACAAAAGGTTGCATACTGCATGATTCTGGGCAAATTCAGAGAAACAGAAAACAGGTTACTGCCAGAAGCCAGAGAAACAAGTAGGTATAAGTGCTAAATGGCCATAGGGTTTATGTTTAGGGTGACTGAATATGTGGAACTTGATGTATAGGGTTTTATTTATTTATTTATTTTTTGCAGTATCGGGGATTGAATGCAGGCCCTGTGCTTCCAAGGTAGGTGCGGTACCACTTGAGCCATGGGAACAGCCCACGTATGAGGTTCTAGAAACAGGTCACTTAAGAGAAGTAGAAAGAACTTTTAGTGTTTTCTGAGGGAAAAGAGAAAAGCCAGGTTCACTGCTGTAAGTCTGTATATTGGGGGAAGGGATAAGACATCTGCCGCAGAGGTTAGCAGTGGATAGTAAAGCAGATTGATGTCTGTATCATATTTTGGATATACTTTATAAGCACTCATGTTAAAAACTAAAGTGGTCATAATATAATCTATGGCTCCAAAGCCAGCCTTAGACTAAAATAGAAGGAATACTCCAGAAGGAAAAGGAAAGCATTTGTTGGAGAAACAGAGTAAGAAAGAATACTAAATAAGGAATGCAAACCAAGATTTTATAAGTACAAAGTATCTACAACACCCATCTACATGGGTGCATCTACATGCCCTCAAAACCCAAGGGGTGCTGCTTACAAAAAAGAAAATTAAGACAAAATCATGGAGAAAAAATAAAATAAACAGAGGGTAAAAAGATATTATAAGTATGAGGAATCAGAGATGTCGGTCTGAATATCAAAACTACTTAAAGTGAAGAGCAATAATGCTCATTGTAGAGATGGCATATAAAGGGAAAATTTAACAAGACGCTATATAAATCATGACTAGGTATGTATCTATCAAAGTATCTCAAAACATGGTAAATAAAAGTCAGAAGGGTCAAGCCGATTAGTCAACTGTTGTATAAAACTCTGTCAAAATCTATTAAAAAATTATAGATTTTGGAGATCAAATAGCAGCAAGGATCTGGATGATCTAAACACCAATATTTCACCAATTTGATGTGATGGAACTGCAAAATTCTGAGCTCAACAAATGGAGGATCTACACTATTTTTACATATGGTAAAGCATCTGCAAAAATTAAGGATGTGCTAGTTCACAAAGGAATTTTAAACAACTAGGTGTCACCCCAAATACATTTTCTGACTGCAGTGCTATTAAATTACAAATCAAATACAAAAAGATAATTAAAAACGAACATACCTTTGGATATGTGAAATTAGCTGTTTTAGTTCATATTGATTTCCTGGCCTCCACACTTGCTGTCCTCAAGTCTATTATCTTGAGAGGAGCCACATAATTCTTTTCAAATTCTGGACAGATTCCATCACTCCCATAGGGAAAATCCTCCAAAAACCTTCCAATGCAAGGTGCCCTACCATCTACTCTGCTGTGATCTCCTCAGTCTTTGCTCCCTGTTGGTCCCCCGTGTTGTTTCCTCTCCAAGGTCAGCCGACTCCTGCTCTTAATCAGTGATGGGGTCTCTTCCCTCCTGTTCCCTCTGTCTGGGATTAGCACCCCCCACATCCTGGCAGCCTCGACCTTCTTGTCCAGCAAGGCAATTTTTCATTCTCCTTTCTTCTAATTCTTGATTTCTTTTATTTCACTTATCACAACTTGATGTTTTATTATGCCTACTTGTCTTTTTTTTTTTTTTTTTTAAAGCAAGTTTTCTTGCTATCCTTGAACACACTCTATAGTGCTGGCTGGTCTCAAACTTGCAGACCTCCTGCCTCAGTTTCCCAAAGGCTGAGACTGTCAGGCACTGTGGTGCATTCCTGGGATCCCAGCACACAGGAGGCTGAGGCAGGAGAATTGCCCTTGTGTTGGAGGCCAGCCTGGGCTACACAATGAGTTCAAGACTATCTTGAATTACAGTGAGACTTTTTCTTTAAAAACAAAGTAAGTGCTGGCATTACAGGTGTGTACCACCCAAACCTGGCTTGCTTGTCTAATTTTTATTTGTCTTTCCATAGTGCAATAAAAGTTCCCTGAGGTAAGGACTTAGTTTTATTCATTATTGTACCCGTAGTGCCTAGAACAGTCTCTTATACACAGAAGGCATAAATATTTTTCAGATAAATGATTGTCTAAACCAGTATGATGTTGATGACTTTACTGATCACCATGCCAAAAAGCTTTAAAATGTGGCGCCTGAAAAGAGCATGGTCCTGTCCTAGCACTGAACAGTCGGAGCACGTCTGCAGTACTATACTCATACACTTGAAAGAATAAGATTCAAAACAATGAACAACCAAGCACACAACACAGTCTGTAACACCTCGTATGGACATAGTAATGGTTTCATTATGTGACATTCTCGTGACACTGCATGACACATTCAATGCACCATACCTCATTAGCCACGCACAGTTTAATGAACTTGAAATACTGCACAAATGTGGTGAACACTTTCCCATAAACCCTAGGCTCTATGTGTGGTACACTGTTGCGTTCATTGGTGTTTCTGACCTTTATTGAGCCCACATTTGAAGCATGTCAGAAGGGTTCCGACTGGACACATATGTGGCATATGGTGCGATCCACCTGTTCCAGAGTTTGTTACAGAGTTTGGAAATATACAACCACATAGTGCTGCATCACTCTGGTATAGACTCAAGTCGACCCTGGGAATCACTCAGTGACTTTCTAGGCAGTCATTTTGGGAATTCATGAATTAATGAACATAGTTAAGTAGGTCAAACAGACAAATGTATTACAGATATCCGGGACTCTCGGAGTGCTCTGTGGTGGCTGTTCAATGGTTCAGTGGGGGACAGAGTGGGGGACAAGGGTGGCAAACCTACGGTACATGTGCCACAGAAGGCAGTTTTTATCATTGAAAGCTCTATTGTTGTATTTTTCATTTAAAGTATGTGTTGTTTTTCTAAACTAAAACCTCAGTATTGAAGTTTAACTACAGTGTTAGCTCTGTGCAATAAATCAATGGGCTTTAAGTTGCAGTTTAGGGACTTGGTCTCTACAAGGTTCGCCATCACTGGACTATGGCTATTTAGGAATTTTCATAGGGACTCTGAACTCAGATTGCCTAAATCTAATCCTTTAATAGTTCTACATAAACCTGGACACATGATTTAACTCCTCTATCACTCAGGGTATGCATTTGTACAATAGATACAAAAGTAGAACTTAATCTACAAGATGCTGTTGAAAGTACATAATAACAGAGAAGCAGCCACTCCTGGGCTTAGCACGTAGCCTGTTGTCTGTGTTGCCTATCATTGTTAACAAGGCTAATAATAAAGACCATGATACCACTGTTATCATCCAGTTTCTGTCACTCAGTGATCACAGTTCCTGGGTTTCTTAGCTCAGATTTTCAAGAGAACACTGAATTTGCCACAAAGAGGGGTTCACTACATTTTGAAAAGCTGTGTAGCATATGTTGAACAAATACTCTGAGCTCTGAGCTCACTGTGTCAATTTTGGGGTTGGGTTCCTATTTTTTAAATCAGTACTCTCTGGGTGAAGCTGTCCGTCTTCCATGCCTTGCTAGCCTCACAGTCACATAGGCCAAGCACTATACTCCATATGTTCCATCCACCCAGCTATCCATCCATTTCACATTCTACTGACTTTGTCTCTGAAAAACCTCGACTGACACAGCTATGTCTCTGCATAGAAGGAGCACAAAGTATGCAAGTATTAATAAAGAATCATTCCACTTGAGTAAAGATGGGAGAGCTGAGGGGATCACCTGAGAGAAGGCCAGCTTGGGTCTAAGAGTTATCTTCAAATATCCAAGAGCCCACACTTGACCTAGGTGGTTCTCAAAAGCGGGATAACTTGGAGGTGTCCTATGTACACAAACACATGACAACTCTATTAGAAGAGAAGATTCTCACAGTCAAGTGTGTCCAAGGGTGGAGTTAGAGGAAAAAAAGGACTGCTTCTCAAAGCCTGAGCCTGAGCAGTATGTAAGAGCAAGGGTCACAGAGTGTGGCATTATGAGTACAAGGGTCACTTGCTTCTCAGTCTTCCGTAATAGCTCCATTGGTATTAAAGCTGATGTTTAATTCTGGGCTTATGATAACACCAATACTACTGCAAGATGCTCACATTTCCATTTTTATCAAAGACAGAGCTGCCCTCACGTTTAATGTTTCCCTATTTATAGATATTTTTACATCTACTTTTATTCGTGAGAAATCATGCTTTTTTTTTTTCACTTAGACTAGTGCTAAATTTCTCTTTGAGATGACAAAAGAAAACCAACAGTCTATTAAAAGAAAAATATGAAACAAATACTCTTCTTGAAGCCACATAGTTATAACTTTACAGTTTGGCAACCAAGCCAAAGGGCACTGAAACAGAGGCTGGAAGATGACAACCAGCAGGTGGACTCATTTTAAGCTAAGTGTGGTGGATGTGTAAGAGTTAATGTTTCTCTCTACCCTGAAATTTCATGATCTTATCACATACTAGGCTCTTTCTGAAAAAATCTTGTTCCAGTAATAAAATAGCCTGGCTTCTAAAGTAACTAAAAAGCCATGTGAGTAATTTTCAGAACTGTATTAATGTTGGAAATATCTTTATTTGGGAGAGTCATATTGGCTTTTAAAAACTAAGTGTATGCAATTTTTATTTGAAAATAAGATGAGTAAGGTATCAAAAATATTACGAGTAAGGGTTTGGTGCTTTTATTCATGTAATTTAGTCAAAAGGCAGAAGAGGGCTTATAATGATGGACAAGTCTATGAAATGACTTGAAAGAGAATAAACCACAGCTTGTAAGTTTTTAAAAAATTATTAAAGTGAAACAACTTTCACTTACAATTAGTTTTACATATTCTTCGAAGAACTGTCAAATCATATTTTCCCAAGATGAATCCCTGAACAAATCTATTAGTTACTATAGAAAGTAAGATTTTCACAAAATCTTAAATTCAACCTCTAAAAGAAACTGTTGTACAAATGCACTGACTCTCTTAACTTAGGACTAATGAAGGATAACGAATGAGA
>PVIR01038658.1:0-14407 GCA_004026965.1 Petromus typicus | reverse complement strand
TGCTGTAGAGGTACTTTCCAGGCTGTTTCTATGCTGAGCAAAGAATTAGGCAATTCAAACTCAAAAAGTAGCAAGATTTTACATTTATTAAACATAGGAAAAATTCTACAGAGCGAATTCGGGTCAAGTAAAAGTAGGGAAAGGAGTACATCCTGCGTGTGAGGTGGGCCACGGCGAGAGAGCACAGCAGCGGAGAGCCTGTGCGAGGCACGCTTGGCGTCACCCGCTGACAGGCCTCAGCCGCGCTACCCAAACCGGGTTTTGAATCCTACTTGTCATGATGTACGATCTTTTGATGATTTTTGTTTTTGTTGAGTCCTTTTCTGATTTTGGAACCATAGTCATGTTGGCTTCCAGGAATGACTTTGGGAGGACTGCTTCCCTTTCAATTTCATCAAAGACTTTGAAGAGTACTGGCATTAGATCTTCTCTAAAGTTCTTGGAGAACTTGGAGATGAATCCATCAGAGCCTAGGCTTTTCTTAATTGGTAGGTTTTAAATTACTTCTTCAATTTCGTTGACTGATATTGGCTTATTCAGCATTTTTATATCTTCTTGGCTCAGCTTTGGTGGTTCATATATATCTAGGAATTTGTCCATTTCTTTTGAATTTTCCATTTTATTGGAGAACAGGTTCTCAGAGAAATTACAGAGAATCTTCCGTGTTTTGTTGATTTAACATTTCATTTCTATTTGCGTGGATTTGGGTCTTTTTTTCCCCCTTTATTTTGGTAAGATTGGCTAAGGGTTTGTCTATTTTGTTTAATTTTTTAAAGCTTCCATAGAACCAACTCTTTAATCTTAAATTCATTGATTCCTTGTACAATAAAGCTTTGGGTTTGGGTTGCTCTTGTTTTGCTACAATCTTTGTGTGTGTGTGTGTGTGTGTGTGTGTGTGTGATACTAGAGCTTGAACTCATGACCTTGCACTTGCAAGGCAGGTGCAACACCACTGAGCTAAATCTGTGGCTTTTTTTTAGACAGATGAGTTTAGGTTGGTCTTCAGTTCACCATAGCACCCAAAGTGGCCACAGAGTTTCAGCAAGCCCTGCAAGTGCTGGGATTATAAGTGTGCACCACCATCCATGGCTCTTTGCTAGGACCTTGAGGTGGATCATTAGGTCATTGTTCTGGGTTTTTTTTTTAAAACAGGATCTCGCTTTTTGTAGTTCTGGCTGGTCCTGAGCTCACTATGTAGCCCAGGGGAACCTCTGACTCACAGCAATTGTCCTGCCTCTGCCTCCCAAGTGCTGGGATTACAGGTGTGAGCCACCACGCCCGGCACTGTGGTATGTGGTTCTGATTGCTAGTGGGCGTGAGTCTCCATGCCCAGTATTGTTGTATGTGGTTACCAGATAAGTCCCAGGTCCCTGCACTTGCAAGGCAGGCGCTGGAACTGCTGAGCTAAATCCCCAGCCCTGTTTATTCTTTTTGTTATCTTCAATAGCTCTTTGTAGGATATCCTTGAGAATTTTTTGCAGTGCTGGTTTGGTGATCATGAATTTCTCAAGGCACTTCTTGTCATGGAAATGTCTTATTTCTCCATCAGTGTTAAAGGAAAGTTTTGCAGGATACAGAAGCCAGGACTAGAAATTATAGGGCTTGAAAGACTTCGTTCCAAGTTCTCATGGCCTTGAAGGTAGTGTAGAGAAGTCTGCTGTGATTCTGATGGGCTTGTTGCCTTCCTCTAACACCTTTAAAGGTTTTGTTCCTGTGATGGACTTCTAGAATTTTGAATATAATATGGGTGGAGAGGTTCTCTTTTGGTCATGGCTATTTGGTGTCCTATATGCCTGAATTATCTATGTTTATTTCTTTCCCGATATTTGGGAAATTTTCTGCCATTATTTCTATGAATTGGTTTTTTTATGTCATTTGTGCTGTCTCCTGATTTTTTACTTATTCCAGGTATTCTTAGATTAGTCTCCTTTGTCCCTTGTAGCAGTTGTTGGATCCATTTTTCACTCTCTCTCTCTCTCTGTGTCTCTCTCTTGATACTAGTAATTTGGCTCAGGGCCTCATTGCCAGAAAGGTGCTGCGCTGCTGAGCTATACCCCTGCTCTTCTGTTGCTGTTTTTAAGATGTCCTTGAGTAGTTAGCCTTTGAAGGTATCATTTTCAATGTGACTTTTAGTCTCTTGAATTTCTGATTGAAAGCTTTTCATGGACTCTAATTATTTGGTAAACTCGGCAGTGGTGTTTTGTATCATTTTGTTTAGCCCATCCAGCTTTTTATTGTCTTCTGAGAGTTTCTGAATTTTTTGGGGGTTTTTATTCCCATAATTTATTTTGTTATATCTCCTGTAATCCCACTGAGTATTTCTTTGATCTGTTTTCTGACCTCTTCTGCTGTGCTTTTTGAGTAATTCAGGTATGTGGCTTATACTCTTTTGTCCCTTAGTGTCTCCTGGATTAGCTTTGGGAGATAGGAGTTTGGGGAGATATTTTGTTTTTTTCTTCCCATGTTTCTAATGTTTTTGTTTTGTTTTGTGCAAAGGTTTGTGGATGCTTATAATCTAAAGCCTTTTTTGCTAGTATAGAGATTTTTTTAGTTGCTTTTCAGTGATGTACTTCATAGACTTAGGATTTGATCACCTTGGTTATTTTGAGAGAGGAGGATGCAGTGTAGTTAGTCCAGCAGCCAGGTTCTCTGGGAATGTACACTAGTGTCACAAAGACGATCTGAGTATTGAGTTATAGAGAAATAGCAACAGGTATGTGACTCTGTTGATGTCAAGCAAACAGCTACAGTAGTATTGACCAAGACACATTGTATATTAATTTACCATCAGAACCACCCTTAAACTTAGAGAAGAAACTGGCAGTCAAGTTGTAAACTTTGACTTCTAATTAATATGTACTAAGTGCAATAGCCATATCTCTGTGAATGATAGAAAAGAACTCAACAGTAGTTATACAGAGTTAACTATCAAAAGACTAATGAAGTTTTATGGTTATACTATTAAAGATTAAGGGTTTAGGAAATGAGGGGATTCAAAAGGAAATCCCTGAAATCTTCAACTGTAAGATAGAGAAGGAGGAGAGAGAAATCATACAAAGAATCTTACAGGGAGTAAGTGGATATTTGTAGAATTGGGCAAGGTAGGATAGAAGAGTGACAAGATGTGGAAGACAAAAGAGGAGGGAGGTAAAGGAAACAAATTATATATAGAGAAAAATACTACAGAAGTCATTCATGGGAAAAATTAAAAGGAAGAATAGGAAAAACAAATAGAAGCAGAGATTAGGAACAAGGTTGAAGGACAAAGTAAGATTATTCAAGCTCTAGGAAATTGGTGAAGAAGACAAGAAGGAAAGGAAGATGAAAAAAACTTAAAACAACACTCACACTTACCAAAACACAAAAATAAAACAAAACGAAATACTACCCAAATGAAAAAAGAGGAAAAGATAACACATTTCTTTGTAATTCTGAGTGTGGGGTTATTTTCTACAGTCTTCAGTTTTGTGGCTGCATCCAAATCAGGACATGTCCCTCTTCTCACTGGTGGTCAAAGAGACAGCCAGAGCCTAGATATATGTTGGATAATCACCAGCAAGCTGGCAGTAAAATTAGGGCAGGTGCTGCTTCTGAGACTTTCAAATTCAGTGAAATTCAGCCAGAACCCGGCCTCTGATTATGAGTGTGTTGGCTGAGTCTTTAGCTTTAATACTCTGGGGTCTCTTGCCAGCCTGACTGCGGCTCCCTGACCCTGCTCATCTCCTGTGGATATTCCTCCCCCACTCACTGTGAGAGTTTAACACTGAATGCCCTGAGGTGAAGCCAACTCTCCCTGGTAGTCGGAGTCCTGGGCTCTAAAATGGCATCCGACCAAACACTTTCTTCAGGGGACATTGCAGGCGCTTGGACTAAAGTCACCCGCCCCCTGTGGTAGTGCACAGCACCCGCTGCTCCGTTCCACTGGTGCATTTCTCTCTGAAGGCCTCTGGAGTCACCTGCTCTCTGTGTACACTCAGTCTTCCTTTCCCAGGGCCTGAGCCCAGAGTCAGGGAAATGTATGGATTGTCCCTTCCTTTTCTGCATTGTGTTGTGTCTTTGGCTTCTCAGTAGGCTCCAATTTTCCTTGGGGCTCGACCCTGGGTCCCGAGGATCCACCTTCCTCTTCCATTTAGTCCATAAATGGTTATTTTCCAGTGGCTGGATTCTGCCTCGTGGAGAGGCCAATTTGTTGCTGCTTACTATTTCACCATCTTCCCAGAAATGTCCTCTAAACATTCTTTGGATTTTCTGAACCTGCTCTTTTTCTTAGGATCAGGCTCCTGCTCCTTACTTTCCCAAAAAAGCCAATTTATGGACTTACAGTATTTGTGCATAATTATGCATATGATGAGTCTAGTGGGGATGGAGACTAAATTAATCAAAGCAATACCAGTGTGTGTGGCTGTGTGTGACTTCAGTTGGGCCCTGGAAGTCACAGTCTTCTGAAAAGTACCATTTTTAGTTATGATTTCCTTGTCTCCTTCACACTGTCTTTTATTTCTTCTATCCAGCTTTACCAACTGCTTCCAAAAAGGAGCAGAGGCAGCTTGCGATAAGGCAAGATCTTTTTTTTTTAATTTTCCAATATCAGGAATTGAACTCAGGACCTTGTACTTGCCAGTCAGGCATGGTGCTGCTGAACCCAAACAAGAATTTTTTTTTAAAGTCAGAAAAAAAAAAAAGATTCTTAAAATTTTAAGTCAGAAAAAGAAGAGACCTTTAAGGGAAAAGGAGGCCAGTACTTCAGAGCTTTGGTACAAAGGGTTCTGCTCCAACAGTACTTCTAGGGGTCTCCGCAACCCAGGCTGATACACAGTGTGATTGTGGGTGTACTGGCTAAAGGTCAATACAATTTCCAATTGTTTTTGAGAGAAGGACTGCGTCTTGGGTTTAAATTCTAGGAGGAATTCATTCATGTGTATCTTTGTAAAAGAAACTTTGGGAAATGTAATGAAAAATATCAATAGGATTTTAATCTTTATATATTTTTACTAGTATGTAATATATAATAAATATATTCATTATGGAGAACTGGTACATGTACATAGCACAGTTTTATTCTGTTTATTTTTTTTAAAGAATTCAGAATCAAATCCATTGCCTTTGCATGAATTGAACTATATCCACAGCCTATTTTATATGTCAGTTTGAGGTAGGGATTTGGTAAGTCATGTGAAGTTCCTGATTTTTGGAGGAAGAAAGTAGAGATTCTAGGCTGTTAACCTTTATCAAAATTGATGTGGATCCAGATGTGGTAGCACTGGGACACTGAGGCTAGAGGATCACAGGTTCAGGCCCGATCTGAACAACTAAGCAACCCAGAAAGACCTTATCTTTAAAAAACAAAATAATTTTCTAGGGTTAGGGAGGGGATGTATAATCCCCAATACAAATGGTTTGGGGCCAGGGCCTCCTGTTTGTGTGCCTTGTGTAATCCCTAGCACTTGTGTGCATGCCATGAGTAGGAGGCCAGCTCCAGGCACATCTCAAAACGTCCTTACACTGTTTCAGGATCCTAAGTCCAATTTGATCATCTTTACTCTTCCTTGTGTTATTGATTATAGGTCTCTTCACTGGTGGGCAACAGACAAGTGCAACATGATTAACGGGACAGATGGAGATTCTTTTCACCCTCTGATAACCAAAGATGAAGTTCTTTATGTCTTCCCATCTGACTTCTGCAGGTAGGAACTGTAAGAATGAGCCCTGTTTTTTGTTTTGTTTTTTTTGTACCGGGATCAAACTCAGGACCTTCTGCTTGCGAGGCAGGCTCGGGAACCATAGAGCTAAGTCCCCAGCCCCCAAAATAAAGTATTTAAATTTAATATTTATTAAATGTTCATCAAAAAACATCAACATTTTCAACATTGACATGTTTTTGGTGTACAGTTTTTAAAAAATAACAAATAAATACCTGTATAAATTTAACAAAGAAAATATCAATAGAACTCTGGGAAAAAAACTTTACTTCACTTATAACACCTAAGGCAGTCTTCATGCACAATAGCCCATTCCATATACACGTGTCGCTTAGATTGGCATAGTTTCTGTTTGCCTAAAGTATTTCTGCAGTATATGCTGTGGGTCGAATGTACAGTGGGAGGCTCCTCCCACGTTAGTCACAACCCCGCGAGAGAGGCATCCACACTCTGGTTTGTACACCAGAGAGTGAGCCTGTGTGGTAGACTCCTGCTACACTCCTATAATCCCTGCTGCTCCTGAGAGCTGGCCCGGAACTTAGTGAGACCTTGTCTCCCAACTGAAAAAGGGCTGGGGATGTATCGTAGCAGAGGGGGACACATGGGTTTGGTCCCGAATACTGCTGAGAAAGGGAAGGGAGGAGGTAGAGAGAGAGAGAGAGAGAGAGAGCGAGCAAGCGCTAGTGAAGCCAAGGAAGCTGTCCCTCTTGGCCCTCAAAGAATTGAGAGGTCGTGAGAGCAGTGGACAGGAAAGCACTCTCTCTGTCCAGCGCTGTGCAGGTGTAAGGGGATAGTATTAAAAATGTGGAAATGCACCCACAACTCCATCAGGACCAAAGGTGAGATAATATTGATTCCACTGAAAGCGACAACTGGAGAAAACACAGAAACCTGTTGGGGACATGGGTGTGACAGTGCAGTTGTGTGCCATTTAATGACAGGGACATGCTCTGAGAAATGCATCAGTAGGTTTGACATCACAGGCTGATTACAGCGCTGAGGGGACTGTGACATCACTCACTGACATCATCTTGCGGAACCATCATTTGTGGGTCATTGTGGTCTGAAATGTTGTGTGATGCAGGATGTGCAGAAGTCAGGTCCTAGGAGCTCTGCAGGGCCGAGCCCTGGCGCCCCCCACTGGTGGGCCCCACACCTTCCCTTCTCTGCTCCCCACCATAGCCTGTGTCCCTGCTGGTTGACACAGCTTTTTCTGTTTATTCATTTTTTATGCATATCTCCATTCTAACTCAGTCATTATTTATAAAATCTTCAAAGTAGTGCCCAGTGTATAGTTATAAACAGTGATAACTGTTTGCTTTTATTATTAGTCAGTGGATTTATTTAGTCTGTAAGTTAGCATTCAGAATTTTAAAGGAATTTTAAAAACATGTAGCTCCTAAAGGAATTTGAAGAAAACACTTGGGTCCTACAGATTGACTGATTGATAGAGTCTGACTATATTTTTCACACTGACCTCACACTCCCAGGGCTGAGCCATCCTCCTGTCTCAGCTTCCCAAGTAGCTAGGATGATAACAAGACACCTGACTGACACATTTCCTTCTTCATTTTCCAATGCATGTTATTTTCTCTTGGCCTTCTTCAAAGCCTACCATTACAGACCATCTGCTTTGTCACACGCACTGAATTGGTTGAGCTGGTCCCAACCATTCCTGTTCAGACTCAGTTTCCACTTAAACCCCACGTTTCTAGCTGTGTTGTGCCTGACACCTGCTGTTGACTGACTCGGGGTGGACTGTGCCACCTTAGCCCACACTGATGTTTTCTTCTCTCATCCTAACAGGTCTGTGTATATAACTTTCAGTGGCTATGAGAGTATAGAGGGGCTGCCCGCCTTTCGGTATAAGGTGCCCGCAGAAATATTGGCCAATACCTCAGAAAACGCTGGCTTCTGTCTCCCCAAAGGGAACTGCCTGGGCTCTGGAGTGCTGAATGTCAGCGTCTGCAAGAACGGTAAGGCCGGCCAGGAACGAGAGGACGGTGTGTGGGTGTGGAAGGCTAGGAGGGCGAGGGAGGGCAGGGTGCCAGGCCGTAGGAGGAACAGTTCTCACCTCTCACAAGCGTAGCTGTAGCATAGCTAGGGAGGGATGAAAAGTTCCTGGCCTTCTGTGACGCTCTGTTTTTAGAATGTCAGGTGGTCTTTTTTTCTGAGAGGTAGTTCAGGAGTCTCACCTGTAACGATAGCTTCTGTGTACTGTGCCGCGGTTCAGACCCGTGAAGCATTAACTGAGGCAGGTTCCAAACAGTGCTGACAGAGAAACTAGACAACTTGGGTTTAAGAAAGCGCTTGTTTTGGTAGAGATTACAAATTTCCCAGTGTTCTTAATGTCTGTGCCCTCTGCTTCTGTTCATGAGTGAGGCCGAATTACCAGCGCTATAGCTGGCAACAGTATCTCCCTCTAAAAAATATTTAATCTGTCTATCAGTTTTACCAATTGTATGTACGTTACAGAATTATTCACGATAACCTACCATAGAGATATTCACTGTCTTTGTTTTATAACTGGAAATCAAGGCTCAGGGAGGGAATATGCTTCTTTTAAAACTATTCCTTCTTAGTAAATCTTTGCTAGGACCCACGCTCTTCTTTTAGTTCACCTTCCCTTCTTAGGCTGCGATTCCTCTCTGAAGTTTCCCTGGAAAACTTCCGTTTGTAACTCCTGTCTCCTGAATAAGTAATGTGCTTATTTAATTGGTTTTAAAATCTGCTTTCAGAGCTGGGCATGGCGATGCTCTCCTGTAGTCACTGGGGAGGCGGAGGGAGGAGTCGGCATTCTGGGCTACAGAGTGAGCTCAAGGCCAGCCCGAACTACAGTGAGACCTTGTATCAACCTCCACCCCAGGAAAACACCACTAACATCTTTCAGGATAAGTCTGAGGCCAGTAAACCACCCTGTTCTTGTGTGACAAGCCAGTGACCCCCAAAGCTGGTGCTGTATCAGAATGATCTAGAGAGCGATTGAAAATGTATGTTCTAGGTCCAGAATCCATACATTTAACAAGTGTTCCAAGTGATTTTGACAAGATGGTGACTAGGTATCAGGAGACTGTGGCACAGGGAACACAGTACTCCTTGCTTGGCGTGGAACTGGGGGCAAACCGGGGCCAGCCTTCCCTCTCCACCGGGCGAGGGCACGAACGCAGATACGTTTTCCTTGCTGGTTGGCAGTACTCTTCTTCTTTGAGAAACGGATTCCAGAACCAACCAAAAGAGTCTCTTTTATTCTTTGTTCTTATGTATCCCCAACTTTGGGCTGAAAAATCGAGACTTCACCCTTAGTTGTTTTCTGTTCTGCAAGGAACATTTTGGACAGCAGGATTAGAGAGCGTTCTGGAGTCAGGCCGCTCGGGATTCGAGTTCTGCCCATTTGTTGTTAGCCAGTTGGACACGCTGATCAAGGAGGGTTCTAGATGGTGATGTTCACATCCACAAGATGGGGCGATCAGAACTTCTAGGAAGGTTGTGTGAGGGTTAGAGATAATGTATGTGACAGACTTGGGACAGTGTCTGGCTCTTAGCAAACCTTTAAAAGATATTTAAATATATATTTTAAAAGTTGCTATAAGTCACAGAGAAGGAAATCACAGTTTTGGGGGTGTAGTTAGCAGTGACGAGCAGAACTCTGTGCAATGAGAGAGGAGTTCCTGCAGCCATGGGCTGGTGATGTGTAAGCAGATTTAAATTATTTGCCAATAAGTTAATTTCTCCAAAAATATATTTCCCTTTGAGCCATAACTAGGTTATTCTCTTATTTTAATATCCAGATATAGAACAGAATGATTTTAATAATCTCTTTGGCTCTTAACATGAATAGATAAGGAAAAAAACCCAGTCTTCATGTGGGCAGGCCTTCATCCGGTTAGAGGCTCAGCATACAGCAGAACCAAGGAAATTCTTCTTCTTTTTTTTTTTTTTTTGAGACAGGGTCTCACTCTGTACTTAAGACTGGCCCTGAACTCACTATTTAGCCTAGGCTAGCCTTGAACTCTCTGCAATCTTCCTGCTTCTGCCTCCAGAGGGGTGAGATTATAGGTGTGAGCCACCACACCCGGTTAGAGAAACTCTTAAAAATCCTGGTGTCAGCACATCTACAACAAGGTCTATCTTTGGTTGAGAGGAGAAAGAATCCACTGACAAGTAGAGGACTGTGGTTGAAATGAGTGCGTTGTGTGTCTGGGGCACCGTTTGTTCAGCTGCCTCCCTAACCTGTCAGTTCCTGTCCTGGAAAATGGTATAACTTTTGTGAACTTCATCTTCTTCCAGTGCAAAATGAGGACAAAAGTTCTAATTCCATAGGGCTTCCGGAGCATGAGTGTATATAAGGAATGCAGACTTAGTAGTTTCAGTAAATGTTTACTGGAGAAATAATTTAGCTTCAGTACAATGTACAATAAAATAACGTGTGTAAAAAATAAAGCCTAAATCTTGAACTAGGAGGGCTCAAAAGCTACTTTAGCTACCCACCTTCTCATATTTACTTAGATAAGGTCTTTTTTTTCCTCTCTGGCAAACAAGTTCATGGTCAGGAGCTTTATATCTGTGGTTATTTATTTTGCAGAACCAGGGACTGAACTCAGGACTTCGTACTTGCCAGGCAGGCAATGGCACCACTGAACTACATTCCCTGCCCTTGTTCATTCATTTATTTGAGTCAAGATCTCACTATGCAGTTCAGGCTGGCCCTGAATTTACTATGTAGCCCAGGCTGGCCCTCCTGCTTCAGCGTCCCAAGTGCTGGGATTACAGCCCTTTCTGTCTTAGATTTTTACAACAGCATCATTCACTTCTATTTCCCTTACAATGCAGGTGCACCCATTATTATGTCATTCCCACACTTTTATCAAGCAGATGAGAGGTTTATTTCTGCCATTCGAGGCTTGCATCCAAACAAGGAGGAGCATGAGACTTTTGTGGACATTAATCCTGTGAGTATACACTTCTGCCTGGAAAACGATCATACATTTTATTTTGTATTTGCAGTATCCACTAGGATAGCCTTGAGCACTTAAGAAACCACTGTCTTCTTTACATGTATATATTAATGTGGGGGAGACGTAGCTCAGTGCGTGTCGAGGGACCGTTGTGTAGACCTGAATCACAAGTCTGAATTCTGTACAATTTTTTGCTGCAAAAACAGCAGCAAATCAGCATTAAACAACAAAAAGCAACAAACAAACAAAAAGCAGCAGTGAAAATTCAGCCATTGGAAACAGCCGTGCAGTGGCTCGGTCCTCTGAGCCTGAGCAGAGGGAGCTTCTTTTCCTCCCTCGGATACAGGTCAGGGAGACAGAAGACGTCACTCTGTGGCCAACTGCCAGGAATATATTGGCTCCAATTTAAGTATGTATATTAGCTTCAGTCACTTTTGGCAAACTTCTTTTTATAAGTACCTAAAGAGTTGATCATATGCTATTATTAATTTTAAAAGTATAGAAAATACACACACAAGGCCTGAATTCATAGAGAACAAGTACGACCGTGTTGAAGTGGTAGGAACATCACTTTATCCTGTGAGATTCTGTTAAGTGCAGAAGCTAAATTACAGGTCAAATACCTTCACTGTTGGGACTGTGAACACCATGGAACAGTAAAGAAAGGCAAAAGCGCTCTTCCGGACCACGTTTTTGCTCATTTCTGTCTTAGCCACACTCATGGCACTTAGACGAGAAAGAGATCAGGTCTAACTGTGGCCACCAGTCCGTCAGTCTGCCCCCTGGGGGTAGACGTGACCCTACCCCTCAGCATAGGTGGGCACGGGAGGACAAGGGCAGGAGCCGCTTTTTCTGGGCTCTGTTTGGTGGCCTGGCAGGAAGAGCATCCTCCTCTCAGCTCTGGAAGCTGCTTGCAGGTCCACCCTGGTGGGCTCTCCTTCTGAGGCGGGAGACCTCTGGGTCTTTCTATGCAAAGTGGGCGCTTGTTAAGAAATGCCCGGGCTTGACACCCCCTCCCCCGCATCAGACCCACGAGGATCCACATTCATCTTTCTTCTCACTCTGTGCTGGGGTCGGTTTCCCCTTGTACCTCCTTTCCTGTCAGACACGTGACGGCCGCCCTGTTTATCAGAGCCACGGAAATGGTGCCATTTGTGACTTAATCTTAACATTTTTTCCTCTTTCCTGGTTTGCAGTTGACTGGAATTATTCTAAGGGCAGCGAAGAGGTTCCAAATCAACATTTATGTCCAGAAGTTAGATGACTTTATGTAAGTTTTGCTTTTTCTATGAAGCTAAGACTGGTTTTGCTCCATGACTTTCTGGTGGGGTTGGTGTCGGGAGGAAGACAGTGCACTTCTTACTGCTCACCCTGACCCTTCAGAGT
This sequence comes from Petromus typicus, assembly GCA_004026965.1. Taxonomy (NCBI): domain Eukaryota; kingdom Metazoa; phylum Chordata; class Mammalia; order Rodentia; family Petromuridae; genus Petromus; species Petromus typicus. The sequence goes on along the minus strand of PVIR01038658.1, from coordinate 2,367 downwards.
TGAAGCCTGATCATATTTTCATGGGTGTCTTGATCTTGGAATCTGCTGATTTTATTTAATCAAACACAACTAGGCACTTTCCATATATCAGGCATTGCTCTAAGCACATAACATGCATTAACTTACAGCTTTGGACTATCCTCATTTTACAGTTGAGGAAACCAAGGCACAGAGAGTTTAAGTAACTTGTTGGAACTCACACAACTCTTTTATTTATTTATTATTTTATTTTATTTTTTTTAGGTTTTTTTGAGACAGGGTCTTGCTTTGTAGTTCAGGCTGGCCCTGAGCTCAGCCTCAAACTCACATCACAGCAATCCTCCTGCCTCTGCCTCCCGAGTGCTGGGATTACAGGCGTGAGCCACCATGCCCGGCACTGTGGTATGTGGTACTGGTTGCTGCCGAGTGTGAGTCTCCACGCCCAGTATCTTATGTGGTTACCGGGGATCGAACCCTGGTCCTTGCTTTTACAAGACAGGCGCCGGAACCACTGAGCTAACTCTCCAGCCCTGGAACTCACACAACTCTTAAGACTATGTGGATAGATTCTGCCTTCTTTTCCCTGGTACTGGGAATTGAACTCAGGGCCTTGTGGTTGCCCCGCAGGTGCTGTTGCCACTGAACCACATCCATGGCCCGAGACTGTGCTTTAATCTTCTCCACTGAGCATCTCCCTCACCCATAGGATTCTGGTTACTGTCTTTCTACCTACTCTGTTCCCAATTGGGGCCAGCCACAAGCTCTCCTACAGTTCCGCCCCTCCTCCCATACTCCATCTACCAGTCCTGAACTCAAATTCCTCAGTGTAATTTCCGCTTCAGTGGGACTTTTTTGGAGATAAGAAAAAAATGCTTACGATAAAACAAGTGAAAAAGCAGGATGAAGCCTATATACTGAAAACTTTGGGGGATATTTTATATCTGCCCACAATAATATTGTCTATCATTTTTGAGTTGCTTCCCTTGTTGAGTTCATCCAATTTAGTTACACGTCATAGTACCAAGAAACAAATGTGATTTGCAAGAAGCATCTGTGACTCATGAATGTACTTCTGAGGTGGTATAATTTAGTAGTTAAGAGACAGAACCTTGGAAGCAAAATGGAAATATAGACCTACCACTCACTTGGGATCCTGGGCAAACTACCTGTCCTCTCTGAGCTGTAATTTCTTCATCTGTAAACCTGGAACAGTAATGTTGCTTATTGCAGATGACTGGTGTAAAAATTGAATAAAGTGATGTCCCCAAAACACCCAGCCACAACTAGTACATGGCAGGGACTCAACTGGCTGTTGTTGGAAGACAGTCCTTCAGTCCCTTGTTACAAACTTCCTGAGCAAGGGGAGCAGCATCGTCCCACCAGGTGTGATGATTCTGGGGAGAACTGAGGTCCCTGAGATGAGTTTGATTTGAGAAGTTAACACTGTGCACATGTAGCCCTTGGGCTTGTGGGGCTGACATGCTGGAATCTAATTTCTGACTTACATGTGTTTGCAAAGACAACTAAGGAGCCTGCAGTAAATTCCAGGTAACTGAATGAAATAGGTGTACCGGAGTTTTCACCTACACGTCTCTCCAGGTGAGTGTCTTGATGGTGAGGATGTCTCTAAAGTCCTGTCATCCCTTGTCTTTGTAGTGAAACAGGAAGCATTAGAACCATGGTTTTCCCCGTGATGTATCTCAATGAGGTAAGTCCTGAGCGAGAGAGAGCCAGTGTGTTGTAGTTGTCCAAGCTTGGAGTGCTTCCATTACGATATCTGCTGTTGTAATTGTGTGTAATCTAAGATATGAAGGGCTGGAAAATGATTTCTTTGGCACTGTTTGTCTCTGTCTCTTAAATGATTACATGAACCTGCTAGGTCTGGGCGCTGATTTGAAAAAGTGCAAGAAAGTTTCCTTCTCGAGAACATGAGTTGGATAAAACTCTCAGGAGCCAGGCATGTGAGAAGAAAAAGGCACCACGCAGTGCAGCACTGCCAGGGCCCAAGGAAGGATAGCCAGTTCATGGCCAGGTGCCTGGCAAGGCCTGGCTTTCTGCCAGATCAAGACCATTGCGATACATTCTTTTCTAAATTACATTAGTTTCATAATAGTTCTATTTCCTGCCTTTCTTTCTCTTACCTGCCCAATTTTGAAAGGAGAAAAACCAAGTTTTTCTCTTTTAATAAACTGATCGGCAGACTTCTATTAGCAACATTTTAAAGTTTTTATTTTTGTTTCCTAAAAATACTTATTTGACTCCCAGCAAAAATGATTGTTTTGTAAAACTTGTCTTTCACAGAACTTTTGAGAAAAAATTTTAAAAGTGTAGTATTTAAAAAGTAAATCACTGGTAAGTCTATCTTTTGAGGAGCAAGTACAAACTCTT
>PVIR01038657.1:0-14417 GCA_004026965.1 Petromus typicus | reverse complement strand
GCACTGCCCACAGGGGTAAACCGAGGTCTGCAATTGGACACATTCTTGGAGGCTGTGACCCTGTCCTTTCCCTCACTGTGGCTGACTCCTCCTAGGAGGTCAGGGAAAGGCTGGGTCCACAGGGCTTGGAGACCAAAGAGAGCCCCACGGCCTTGCAGGGTCTGTGCACTCTCAAGTCTCAGTGTGACTCCCATGTTTCAGGATGTTGCGCGTGTCTGTGTCACCCAGAAGGACCCAAAAGGAGCCAGACAGCAAGGGTGTCTGTGCAGGAAGGACGTGAGAGACCCCACCTCCCCACCTGGGGGAGCTCTAGGGTCACCTTCCCTTCCCATAGGACCTGCCATCCCAGCCAGGCATCTGACCCCAAAGCCAGGGTCCCCCAAAACGCATGTGACCCAAACCCACAGAAGTCCCAGCTGCACAGTGTCAGCTTCCCTGCACCCTGGAGCTGGCCTCAGGTCCCACCGTACCCTCCTCCAGCCTGGGTCGGTGTCCCTGTGTCCCCCTTGCAGTGTGGGAGTCCTGGCCCCTCCTGAGTCCACATGTGTCAGTCGGAGGGCTGTGCCCAGGCTGGCGCCTCGCATCAGTAAGAGCCATAGGGCTTGAGGGCTTGGCTCCTGGCTGGGGCTTCTGTCCCCCCAGCTCTCTGCCCCGGAACCCTCTTCGGAGCAGTGGCTGGAGAGAGGGACAGCAATGGGGGGAGGATGCTGGGAGGGGGACAGAAAGAAGCAGGCCGGGCTGGCCGGGCCATAGGGGAGCTCCTGGGGCCCCTCCTTCTCTGTGGGTATCCAGCAGCGGGCGGGCCTGGCGGGAGCCACGCAGCAAGGGCTAAAGCCTTCAGGGGAGGAGGAGGGGAACAGCCTGTTGTTCTGATTTGCTTAATGAACATTAATTAAGGAGACAGAAGATAGCTGATTCCTCCAGGGCAGAGATGAAAGGCCGGTTAATTAAATCTGGGGAGATCGCCAGGGCCCCTGATCCCTCCTGATGGCTCACAGCCCACTGGAGCCCAGAGCTGGGCACTGGCGGGCAAAAAGCTGCCCTTGCCTCTGCTTGGGCTCTGCCCTAGAGGCCCAGAGAGGAGCCTGGCTGGGCCCAGATGCACCATGATGTCTCAGGTGGAGCTGTGCCTCAGTTTCCCCCATGACCTGCCCGGCAAGAGCATTGGCCTACGTGGTTTCTGATGACGCCCTGCTCAGCCACAAGGCTCCATAGTAGGTGCTCTGTCCACACATCTGGGCCTCAGTCTTCCCTTTTGTCACGTGGGGAGAAGTCACTCAGTCTAAGAGAGTTTTAGGGGCAAACATCTGGAGTCTACATGGAGGAGCAGGGCCTCTGCCGTGACCACCCTGCCTAGTGGCAGCAAGGCAGGGCGCAGGTCCTGAGGCCCCAGAGTGTGTGGTCTTTTCTGTCAGTCTCCATCCATCTACCCACCCACTCACCGATCTAACCACCCATCTATCCACCCGTCCACTTAGCCGCCTACCCATCCACTCACCGACCTATCGATCCACCCACCCATCCATCCATTCACCCACCCCTCCCCCGCCCTTGCCCGGGAGCCTGCCCTGGGTCTGCCCTGCGTGGGCACTGCAGCCGTCATGGGGCAGGCAGTGGGTAGCTGTGACCTCCTGGGCCTCAGGGAGATACATAGCGATTCAGGAGACAAGCAGAGGAGTCGGGGGCTGGCTGATCTCAGTGACCGGAGGCAGTGGGGAGCCAGGTGCGCTCCAGGAGGGGTGGGCGGTCATGGATTCCTGGGGGTGACTGCTCAGCAGAGACCTGCAGGATGAGGGCACCAGCAGGGGACAGGCACACTCACGCTGATGGGAGAAGACAGGGGAACTTAAGCTGTCAGGCTCACTGGGCGCCTCCTTCCCCAGAGATGACAGGTGCGGACAGGCCAGGACGTGGTGGCCTGTGGACATGCCACCACCGGGCCCCGAGGAGCCCTTTGGGCTGAGGTGAAAACAAAAGGGGAAAACACATCTTGCTGAGGAGCAAGATCATGGCGGGCTGGCAGGAAGGCCACGGTGTCTGTCCATCCGTCCATCCATCCATCCATTTGTCCATTCATCCATCTGACAGTCCACCCACCCACTTCTCTGACTTTTTTTTTTTTTTTTTTTTTAGGTTTTTTGAGACAGGGTCTCGCTTTGTAGTTCAGGCTGGCCCTGAAGCTCAAACTCATCACAGCAATCCTCCTGCCTCTGCCTCCCGAGTGCTGGGATTACAGGCGTGAGCCACCACGCCCGGCACTGTGGTATGTGGTACTGATTGCTGCTGGGCGTGAGTCTCCACACCTAGTATTGAATGTGGTTACCGGGGATCGAACCCGGGTCCTTGCGCTTGCAAGACAGGCGCCGGAACCACTGAGCTAAATCCCCGGCCCCCACTTCTCTGACTTTTCCCAAGACCCTGGGGCTGCGCTGCTGGCAAAGAGCAGGGGACAGACTGACGGAAGCTGACCACACTGCTCCTGTGCTTGGGGTCCAGCATAGAGTGGCCCAGGGAGCCCCACAGCTCAGGGCGGGGCGAGGGAGAGCGCACTCCGGCAAGGCTTCCTGGGGGAGCTGCGAGGGAAAGGCTCGCAGGCCAGGGGGTGGCAGCAGAGGTAGCCTGAGGGATACTTCGTGTATCACATTTCCAAAGATGCGTGGGAGTAGGCCCCAGAGGCCTGGGAGAGGAGGAGGGCAGGAGCGTTTGTGTCTCTGTGTGGCTGTATGTGCATAGGCGTGCTGTGTGTACAGCCATGTAGCGTGTGTGCAGATAGTGTGTGCGTGCTTTACTGGAAGGCCTGACCTCCCAGAGCCCCAGGGCCCAGGTGGCAGCTGGCGAGGCCGAGACTGAGGGCAGAGTGTGAAGGAAGAGAAAAGGCGGCAGGCAGGGTAGAGGCCTGCACACCGGCTGCAGTGGCCAGGAGGCCCATTGGAAGTACAGAGCTGTGCGCCCGAGGTCGTTGCAAGAGGTGGCCCTGCGTGACTTCCCCTGGCTCAGCGCCCAGGCTGGGGGTTCCAGGGCAAGTCCCCCCTTCCCTGTGTGGGCCCGGAGCTCCTACCCAGGTGGGCTCGAGTCTGGATAGGGCAGTGGCTCATCCCTAAATCTCCCAGGGGCCCGGGCTGCCCCTTCCCTGCCCTCTCCCAACTTCCCCGGGTCTCCCCCAAAATGCCACAGGGATGTTACCCCAGGGAGGCCAGACACTACCTGCTTGGTCACTACCAGGTGATGTCCGCGGCGGGTGCAGGCAGGTAACCCTGCCGTGGTAACTAAGCACACAGCTTCCTTCCTTGCATCTCTGGTCGCTCCCAAAGAGGCTGAGGCAGGAGGATTGCTCTGTGGTCCTGCTGTCCAGGCCAGAGGTATGACCTGGTCACCTTCTGTCCCCACTTCTTTGACGGCATCTGCCCTCCCTCCCCGGCCCTCTGCGGGCCCAGCTGCCCTGACCTCCTCCTCCAGAGCATGAAGGTGCACCCACACCTGGAGCCTCGTCCGCTGCTCCTGACCCCTGCCTGCCCATGGCGCCCGTGGAGAAGCCTCAGCCCACCTCACAGCGGCCTCTGTGTCCCACACCCCGAGCCCAGCTGGATGGCTCCCCCCCTCGCGGTGCTGACTATTTGTCAGCCCTGGCCTGGACTGTGTTCCCAAGGCGGGGCCCGTCAACTAACGGCCGCGCCGTTCCCAGGGGACACTGGCCCAAGCCTCGGGGAAGCTGTCCTGAAACAATAATTGTGTTCTGAGCTCTTTCTGCTGAGGACAAGAAAACAGCAATTGTAAGTCACCAGCAGAACCCTCTGTGTGTGAGTGAGAGTATGTGTGCGAGTGTGTGTATATGTGAGTGTATATGCGTGTGCGTGTGTTTGTGTGTGCGCGCGCGCGTGTGTGTGTGTGTCTGTGTGTGTGTGTAGCAACCACAGGCCGGAGAGAATGGGATTCCGAAAGCTGTGCACACCTCTGGTAGCTTGTGGGGACCCCAGAACTGACAGGGTCCCTGGTCCATGCCTGGGGCCCTCCAGGCACGACCCTCCAGGGGCCCCCATTGACAGGACCTTTGCACCCGCTGGCCCTCTATCTCCTCTCACAGGGTGATGCTAGTTCCTTCTCTAGGCTTCAGGGTGGGGTTCTCTCACTTCCTCCAGGAATCTCTCCCCAACCCCCCACTCTCCCACCACCCTTTCTCCCTATGGTACATCCAGCACTCATCATTAAAGGATTACTTCGTGTCCCCCTGGACAGACAGGTCCAGCATATGAGGGTCCGGGGCTTCCTGGTGTGTCTGCCTTCCACCCCAGGGATGATAAACAGTAGGTGATCATAAGTAGCACAGGGTCCGGCAGTGCAGGGACGAGGGGTGTGTGGAAGGAGAAAGGAGAGCTGCTGGCCCTGAGGCAGGGAAGTGCTCTAGGAACGCCTCTCCCGCACCAGGCTTTACTCCGGGATCCTGAACTTTCCAAACGTCAGGCAGAGGGATTCTGCGGGGACCCTGGGAGCCCATTAGCATTCCCGCGCTCTGCCAACAGCCCGCACAGGCGCAGGCACAGGCACGCGGCCTGCAGGGCCCAGGTGGAGGACAAGGCCGGGCCAGGTGGGAACAGGAGCGGAGCTGCCGATCTCGGCCCACCCCGGGGCCTTCCGGGCACCTGGTGAGAGGCTGGTACAGTGCGACCCGGGCACCTCTCCTCTGAGTGAACTCAGACCCGGCCCTCCCCTGTGTCCCAGGAAGTCCCCAGAGTCAGCCCAGCGACAACTCTGCTGGCCGCTGGGAGTCTCACGCACGTGCACTGTTCCCTGTGTGTGGCCACGCTCCTTGCTGCCCCTGTGGCTTCTGGAGGGGTCACAGCTGAGGTCAGCCCTCTTCCCAGCTTGCAGGGAGTCCCTACGCCCAGCAGGGCACGTGTGGCAGAGGGACACTTCATATGTCACTTTTCCAAAGATGTGTGTGAGCAGGCACCAGAGGCCTGGGGGAGGGGGAGGGCGGGAGCACGAGTGTCTGTGTGTGTGGGTGTGCGTGCATGGGGCGCGCTGTGTGTACAGCCTTGTGGTGTGTGTGCAGATAGTGTGTGTGCGTCTTGGTGCACCTGTGGTGCATCCAGACTGGGCAGCTGTGAGTGGCAGAGGCTGGGGACCCACCCCAGTCTGCTGAGGCTCAGGGGCCAGGGGTCCCCATGAGATGAGGCACAGAAGCCACCCTGAGATCTCCCTCTGGATCATAGCAGGGGCACAGGCCATCACTGAGGGCAGGGTATGGCTGCCAGTTCCCACACCTCCCTGCATAGGAATTGCCAGGGCCAGCAGTACCTGTGCTAGCCACACACAGGGCCTCCTGGTGCCTTCAGAGCAGCTGGGGAGAAAGCTGCCCCATCTTGGGGGGTGACACGAGGCGCAGGGAGAGGACTTACCAGGTACGGGCGCTGGGCTTGGCGTGGAAGCAAGAAGTCGAGTCCATGAGACAGCAGGCAGCGGCAGCTGTCACAGGTACACTAGAGCAGACACGCTCCCCTGGGCCTCGGGTCCCTGCCCGTGTTGTCGGAGCAGAGCAAGCTCGGTCCAAGGAGGGACGCCGTGGCCCGAGGCGGGGAGAGGACAGGCCGGGCAGCTGGCCAGCAGAGGCCCCTAAATAACGGAGTGACCAGCGCGTCTGCTGCCATCCCGACTGGGACAGGCTCTGGCTTCATAACCTGTGATCGATGGGCCTAATATGGGATTGGAGACCCTGGCTGCCAGCCCCAGCCTGGCCTGCCGGCTGCCATTCGCCCATATATTTATTTATTTATGCATTCTCCTCAGTGGCAAAAGCCCAAAAACAATAAAAGAAATTGAATTGCATATCAGATGGGACATCAGAGGAAGATACTGCCATAAATCGCACTGTATTTATTCCATAAATATCAGCGCCTCCCGAATAGCCAGTGCTGTGATGAAGTTATAATCAGAGTCTGGTCCCCTATGTGCCTGCCTGCCCCTCCCCCACACAAACAGGCCCTGTCCCCCAAACCAATAACAGCATCCTCAGGCCACCTGCCATTTGCTTTAGCTCCACCCCTCAAAGTGGCACCACGGCCATGGGGGCAGTAGGAGGTGGCTGGCACCCCAGACTAGGCCAGATGCTTGACCCCAGGGAACAGATTTAATCTCTCTACATCTGCCAGTTACTACGCTACAACCTGGTGGCAGCCACCGATTCTCTCTCTGTGTGTGGCTCTTTCTTTCATGGGTGTGTATTAGCCAGCTTTCTGTCACTGTAACCAATACTCCAGAGTGTTGAGTACTTACAAAGAGAAAAGCTTTATTTCAGCTCCACTTTGGAGGAGTCAAAGTGGAGACACTTGGAAAGCTGTTTCTAAGCAAAAAGTCACTCACAGCCAGGACCAAAGGAGGAAGAGGAAGGAACTGAGGTCCCCTTATCCTTTCTGAGGCCAGAAGACCCTCCACGAGGCCCACCACCTGCTGCATGCTACCACCAAGCTATGCATCTATTTCCTGTTTGTCCCTTTAATGTGTGTGACACTCGCAGGTGTCATCCCGGACTATTTTGAAGAAGGTGTGGCATGGCCTTTTGTTTTGTGTTTTTGAGACAAGGTCCTGCTACGTGACCCAGGCTGGCCTTGAACCTGCTCTGATTCTCCTGCTTCAGCCTCCTACGTGCTGGGATTTCAGGCCTGTAACATTCTTATTCGAGGTTCAGGGGGATATCAGTGCTCATTCCCCTGGCCCCAGGCCCAGAACACAAAGGTGTAGTCCCAGGGGAGACAGATGCTGAGCGTCAGCAATGCCGCGCTCTTCCGCTGTGGCTGTGACAGTTCGGGTCCTGCTGCTCCGTGCCTGACAGTGGCACTGTCCCTTTCACGCTGCCGTATTGATGGCTGCACGCAGAGCACTCTGCGGTCTGACTCTGTGGCCCCAGCGCCGAGCCTTACCTGGTAACACGGGGCCCTCACCGCCCCCACCCGGAGACACGGCCTAGCTCAGGGCCGTGCCCCTGCCAGGCAGTCTGCCTTCTCGCTGGCATGTGCCCCCATCCGCCGAGGTTCCAATGTGTTCATGGCGACGTGAGGAGGAACCTCTGCCCTCACGGGCGGAACGGTTAGAACTCTGGTGGCAGGTAACATGGCCTTTCCAGTAAGAGCCACTTCACTTTTTAATGAAGGCGAAATGCACATAATATAAAATAAACTGTTTTCCAGCCCGCGGTTGGGTGGCGTTTAGGGCACTCGCCACGTCGCAGGAACGCCACCCTCGAGTTCCGAGTGGCAGGGCCATTTTACTGTGGCTTCATCTACCTCTGCGGGGCCTCAGTGCCCTGTCCCAGGCTCCTCTTCTCCACACAACCAAATTCCCTGAGCATCTTCGCACATGTCCAGCCTGACGCGTGCTGGACCTGAGGGCCTCTCTCCTGCAGAGGGCTGCGGACAGTCACAACGCGCCACCGTGCAGCTGGCTGGTCCGGGCCTGGCTCCACCCAAGTGGGTGCTCCAACCCACCAGCCTGGGCCTGCAGAGGGCACGGGGCCTGGCTGGGGGCTCCAGTGCTCTGGGTGTCCTCCGGGCCTTGCGTGTGCCTAGAGGCAGGACAAGTTTGGGGGACCTGGGCTGTCACCCTACATGCCCAGCCGACTCCTTTTCTGCCTGCAAGAATCTTCTTCCTCTTCTTTGGGCCACAATCTGGGGGAGGGGACGACGACCCAATTTATTTGGCAACAAATAAAGAGCTGCCACACTTAAGGGGAGGGGGGAAAGTTTAAAGGAGGAAAAATACCTTGGGTAATGCCATCTCCCACATCTTTATATTCTGAAACGGATCGTTCTGGACGCGGCAGAAGGCCTGATTTAATATCCTCATGGAAAATACCGCACCTGATCCAATTACCACGGGAGTTTTGATACAGTCAGCAGTCACGACGGAAGATTCAGAGGCTCTCGCCGATGGAGTAAACACACAGACCGAATTACCCTGCTCCACCGGGACAAGTTAGCGGTTCGGGTCGCTGTGGGGTCACCTCAGGCCAGACCAGGGGCAGCTCCATGGCAGCCAGTTTCCCACAGCCTCTGCTGGGGATCCCTGTGGCCACACTTCGGCCACTTGCCAGGCCGCAGCAGGTCCTGGAAACAGGGCACCGAGAGGCGTCCTCACACCCCAGTGTGGTCCTGCTTGGCTCCGGCCTCCTCAGCAGCACCCTGTGAGCCCCCTTTGCTGTCTCCATGCATGGTGTCTCTTAGTACTCGCTCCTCAGGGTGCTGTTCCGACCCCAGTCTGGGCCAGGTCTCCTCACACGTCACGAAGTCCCTGCCTTTTGCCTCCCACACATCGGCCACGAATATGGCACAGGACCATCAAGTGCTGTCGGTTACAGTTTATCTCCACACAGGGTTTGGGCTGCGTGGATGCCGGAGTCCGTGTCTGTCCTGGCTGTGAGCCCTGGGCCACATCCCAAGCTCCCTGAGCCTCAGTGGACCCATCTGCAGAGAGAAGAGTAAATAATGTCTCTGTGGTAGAGTTTTGGGGGGAGCAGTTGGAAGGGCTGGTGCATGATGGGGAGCCCTGGGTCTTCAGCCAGACCTGTGGGCTGAGTCCCAGCTCTGGGGCATGTGAGCTCCAAATCTGTGAAATAGGTCAACGACACAAGTTTACATTCACAAGGCTTGGATGCACCTCGAGACCACGATGTTAGGGACATAAATCATGCATAAGGGGGCCAGAGATTTAGCTCAATGGCTCTGGAGCCTGCCTTGCAAGCACAAGGACCTGGGTTCGTTCCTCAGTAATCACATACAACAAAGCCAGGCATGATGACGACTCACATTCATCAGCAATCATGCCTGTTATCTCAGCACTTGGGAGGCAGAGGCAGGAGGATTGCTGAGTTTGAGGCTGAGTTCAGGACCAGCCTGAACTACAAAGTGAAACCCTGTCTCAAAAAACAAAACAAAACAAAACTCAGGCACAAGCGCTTAAATGTCACATGGTTTCTATTCTATGAGAAACCTGAAGTATAAATAAAGAGTGAAGTAAGAGACAGATAGTAAGAAGTGAGGAGACTCTTGCTGACAGTAAGGGGACCAAGCAGTGGGGAGGGGTGAGAAAAGAATTAGGGTGCACCATGCACTAGCCGGACCCCAGGGGGAGTGCAGCCTCACTTACTGGATGTGTGTTCCAGTGAGAACACGTCCTGGGGCTGCATCGCCCCCCCAGGTGTGTGGCAAGGACCACAGACAGCAGTGTCAGCTGCTTTAAACACTTCCCGGATACTGTGGTGCTGGCACGGAGGTCATGGGCCGACATCCTCCCCGCAGGTCCTGTGCCATGCAGGGGACTTGTGGGCATGGGAACTGGCCTGCTCAGCAAGGCTCCCAACCACGGGGCACCGTGGAACAAAGCTCTTCTAAACATTCAAAACTGCACAAATAAACTCAAATATTTGGTTTTCTCTACGTGCTTCCAGGGCCAGCCTGAGAAGCCATCCATCCATTCCCCACAGGTCAGACACATCTTTCCACATCGACCGAACATGAAGCATTTACAAACGCGGGTCCCAGCACCAGAGACACGGTTCTTAAAAGTGCGACTGAAGTTCCCGCGTTCAATCAAGTGCGCGGTTTTGCACTGTACTCCAGAATCACAAGGCCGACCTCACACTTTAATCAGCAAAACTCTGCCAGCGCTTACAAATGCCAAAACACCCTGGAGGCAAAAATACTCATAGTAATGTTTCGATTCTCTTAAAGATGTTTACATTTAATCCTAAGCTTTCTTGTGGCTGAGAGATGCTAACTTACCGAAGTAGTTTTGGGGTTTCCTTCTCAGCTGTCTGAGGTCTTGCAGGACAGCTGGTGGCTGGGGCCCCACACTGCTGCAGCCACCTCTCGGCAGGGAGCCGGGTGCGCTGACTCCGGCCTGTAGCCGGCCGGCTGCCCCCTCCAACCGTGCCGCCACGGCCCCACCCGGCTCTCTCCTTGATTGGATTCTGCTAATCCCTTTACTGCTTCCGTGGTCCTGAATGCTTTTCATATCCCTTCTAGGGAGGGCAGCCCCTGCATGGGCAGCTAATGACAGCTGATTGGATTCTCCACCTCTCCCAGGGCCCCTGTGCTGGCTCCAAGGGCACCCCAAGGACAAGGACAGGACTGGGCAGGAAAGCAAGTGCGTGGGGCCCCAGGACCAGAGAGATGACTGAGTCTTGCGGCCTTTGCCAACTACAGGCCCAGCATCCGGCTGCCACCTGGACGATGCCCAGGGCAGGCTGAAGGGAGGGGGACCCTGGGCTTCAGGAGCGCCTGGCATCTGGCTTCCCCTGCAGCACTGCCGCTGCGTCCATCCGTCCATCTGATAGTGGTGGGAGCAGGGCCGGAGCCGCCTCCTGGGCAGCACACGGGGCTCCAAGTAAGTGCCAGCCCCTTCTCTGCTGCCCTCTGTCCCCAGGCAGCTGGGCCTGGGGCGAATGGACACCACAGTCAGCACTTCTGAGAGTGGGGACAGGGTCAGGCTGCACACCTTACTAAATGGGCACAGAACCCCCTCAGGACAGTAACCAGTATCCACTCAGTGGAGCGGATCAGAGAGGTTAAGCAGCCTGCCCCCCATCACTCAGCGTGGAGAGTGGACCTGGGACTTGTCCAGGCCATTGATGTCCTCGGCCCCCTTGTTTGGCCCCCGTGTCCTCCCCAGGTTGCCCCTCATGCAGACTTGGGCCCAGAGGGAGGCAGGCGGCTGGGGAGGAGACCGAGACTGAGCTCTTCACAGCTCACCCTCAACCCCTCCTCCAGCCACCCAGAGCTGGAGTCAGAGCCACTTGGAGCCGGTGGGCTGCAGATGACAGCCAGCCAGCAGCCAGGTTGGTAGCCCGAAGCTGGTGCTCACGCTGGGCACAGCAGGGGAGGAGGGGAGCTCCCCAGGCTCCCACAGCTGTGGGTAGGAGGTTGCCCTGGTAACTCTATTGTCTAATGGGGACTCCCCCCAGACAAAAGGTTCAGGGTGCCCCAAGCCTCCTTCCCAGGCCTGGTCAGCAGGGGACCCGAAGGCACCTCTGGGGCTCAGTCAGGGATGGGTCCCCCTGCCTGTATCCTTGGGGACAGCCCCCCACCCCAGGCCAGCCCCAAGGGCCCTGTGGTACCCGTGGAGAGGGTGACCAGTGGGTCCAGTGGTGACTGCTGGGCCTGCCTTGTCCTGGGCCTTGCTTCTCAACAATCCAGGAGACAGTAGCGACCTTCTTGTTGGCTCTGTGCCAGGCACCAGAACCTCCTCAACTCCAGAGGACCCCATCCAAGCAGGATGGGGAGGGCACAGCAGGCTGGGTCGTGGGGACAGGCCTGCTTCCTCTCTTTCCTGCCCCCTTTTCTTCATCAGCCTGCAGACGTGAGATCCTCTGGTGTGGGGTCACTTGGAAGAGGCTAGGAAGAGACGCTTGCTGCACCCACCTCCCGGTGCACCCTAGAAGCTCCGCCTGCCTGCTGGGGATGTGGCCACACCCTCCCCAGGTGACTGAAGGAAAACGTCCGCTCACTTGACCACAGGAGGAGACAAAGATGTCCTGGGAGCCCCACGGCTGAGGGTCAGGGGAGTGCGGAGCTCGGCTTGATGCCTCAAGTGTCTTGGGGTATGGACGACCCCGTCCTTGACGGGAAGTGGGCCGGAGGTGCCTGTGGTCCAGGCAGACTTCAGGGCAGGTGGAGATGGCAGTGTCACGGTGCCAGGGAGCTTCCAGTTACTTTCTGTGAATCTCTCACCCAGAAAGTGAGCAAGGCAGGAGCCAAAGCCAGCCCCAGCCACGGAGGACGCTAACCTGGATCACGCTGCCCGCAGGGAGCAAGCCCTGGGCCATGTCCAGAGCTGCCCACCCTCCCTGGCCAGCTCCACCCGCAGGCACGCTACCCCGGTGCCTTGTGATGCCACGCCTGTCTCAGGCTCTAATACCGGGGTCAGCTGGCTGCTGGGTGAGCTGGGTGAGAGCTGCCGCCTGCTGAAGTGGGGACACTGGTCTGGCCAGTGAACCTCAGAGGAGAGGAGCTGGGTGCCCCTCTGTCCTGGTCCCTCCAAACTGGAGGTGGAACTGGGGTGGCCTCAGCCTCAGCCATAGCCGCAGTCTGGGCCACAGCAGACCATCCTCTCGATCAGCTTGCTGGGCCCATCTTGCTCCTGGGAGCCGCGCTGCCGGGGAGAAGGGTCCTCACTCAGGGCACATCATGGTCCCCAGGAGCCTGGGAACGCCTCCACACTGCTGGCCCGGCCCAGCCCAGCGGCCCTGCCTTCCCCAGCACCGGGTCCCATGGCATAAACAACACAAGAGCCACTCGGGCCTATTTCCCACCCTGGTGCACTGTCGCCTGATGAAGACTCTGGGCTTTGGACCCGACAGACCCAATTCTGGTCCTTCCTGCTGGCTGTGCGACGTCCCAGTCGCTGATGGTCTTGAAACCTCAGCTTCATTCTTCTCGGATGGGAAGAATGCCCATCCTGCCTACTTGGGCTGTCCTGCGATGCAAAGAAGCCAGGCACGTGGCACGTGCCTGCAGTCCGGACACTGAGGGGGCTGAGGCAGGAGGATCTTGTGCTGGAACCCAGGCTTGCTCCTGAGACAATGGGGGTCTTACATCTGCCTCAGTGGCCCCTGTGTGCTGCCTCTGCCAGGGAGATCCAATGAGACCTGCAAGGCCCCGAGAGGATGCACGCTCAGGGGAGGCCATGCAGACCCCTGGGAGGCCCTGTGGAGGCACGGCTCCAGAGACACTTATCACATTCACCAGGAGCCCGCTTATCTGGCCACACCCAGGACTCTGGTTTACCCTCAGCCACAGAACCAGGCTAATCCCTCTCTGGGGGGCACAACCACGAGATAGTTCAGACCTGGGAGACAGCCCAACTGCCCCTCCCCAAGCTGGCATTGTCAGAGGGGCTCTGGTGCTGACCAGGGCTGCTGGCGGAACAGGCTGCTCTCGGGGTGCAGTGCTTGGTGGGCCAGTGGTCCTGGGCACCAGCCAGCGCCCAGCCCATTGGCTGCGAACCCACAGTCGAATGTCCTGAGGAGAAGGAGGCGCTGAGGGAGCCGGGCTGACCCACATTCCACAGAGTGAGGGCCGAAGACTGGGAGAAGCAGGTGGACGGAGACGAGCGAGAGACAGACAGACAACAGACAGACAGACAGACGACTGACACGGAAACGGAAACGCACAAGTGCTTGTGGGGACAAGGAGGAGCACAGGGTACCCAGCACGGAGACCCTCTGGGTCTCACAGACAGGCACAGGGCCACCCAGCGACAACAGTGGGGGGGAGGGAGGAGCACAGGTCGGTGAGCAGACGTGAGCAAGCTGCATCCTCATACCCCCACGGCACCCGTGCCCAGGGCCACACCACACCCTCCCGCCCAGCCTCTGTCAATATCTCTCAGCTCGGGAGTGTGAGGTGGCACCCCGGGACAGGGTTACCTCACCTCATCATACTTCCAGCCCAGGGAAGAATCTTCTTCCGTGAAAGCTGTGTGATGCACAAGAAATGCTAGGCAAGCGCTCTACTGCTGAGCTACCTCCCCAGCCCTTTCAAAAAATTTTATTTGCAGGTCAAGCCTTGCTAAGTCACCCAAGCCGGCCACCAACTCGTGACCTTCCTGTCTCAGGCTTCTGAGCAGCTGGGGTTAGAGATGGGTGCCACCTCACCCAGCTTGAGTTGGTATTTCTTCTGAGAGTGTGCTCTTTAGAGTCACAAGCAGGTGGACCGGGCAGCCCAAGTCCTGGTGACGAATGGGGAGACCACTTTGTGGCGTATACCTGTAATTCCAGCACTCTGGGAGGCTGAGGCAGGAAGATCATGAGTCGAAATCCAGCCTGGGGAACTTAGCAATTTAATGAGTCCCTGTCTTGAAATAAAAATAAATAAACAGACCCCCGCCCCCCAAAAAGAGTTAAGAGATGTAGCGCAGTCTGAAGCCCCTGGGTTCAATGAAAAAGAAAGGAAAGAAGAGCGTACCCCGCCTTCCCGTGGGGCTGCCTCCCTCCCGCCCTCTCTTCCTTCCTTCCCCCTTCCCTTCCAGCACGTGCTGTGAACTGCCTGACACAGCAACTGGCTGTAATAAATTATTAATAAATAAAGTGCTGAAGCAGAGCCCCTCTCACTCCAAGGGCTTCTGGTCACTGCAGGTCGCTTGGCCACAGGGATCCTGCTCCCAGCCCGGACGCCGTGGGCAGCCTCTGTGGGGACCAGGCCAGAGCCTGGGGTGCCCATGTCCTGGGCCACACCTGGCCCGGCGGGTAACCCCAGGCCTGGGCCGTGGCCGCTGCTCCCAGCCCACCCCACAGGGCACGGGGCCCTACGGGAGGGGATTTAAGGCTCGGCCGAAGCCCCCATCTCACTGCGCTGTGGACCCCACAGTGGACACCACTGCGGGGCAGCTCTGTGCTGGGCTGGCCTGGGCCATCCAAGGGATGCGGAAGC
>PVIR01038656.1:0-14355 GCA_004026965.1 Petromus typicus | reverse complement strand
GGGGCCCACGTGGGCCCCTCTTGTCCCTGATTTGGGACAAAGCCACTGAGATGCATCTTGGAGACCTCTGCCCAGAAACTGCACAGACCTTAGTTGCCCGGCAAGGCTCCCCACTGCACTCGCCTGGATCCCCCTGGAGCGGCCACGTCTGGCTGCCCCCAATCTTTTCTGCCCCTTGTCCTATCGATACCCAAAACTTCTTTCCCCCTGGCCTTGTGCTGGGTGCTTGGGACAGGTTGTGAATCCCAGCCAGTCCTGTTCTTAAACTCCATCCGTGAGGAGGTCCTCTATGACAGTGTCGTGGAGACCACAGGTAACTCCTGGGCTGTGTGCTGTGCGGTGACAGTGCCACCCAGAAGAGCGGCTCTCGGTGACGGTGCGTTGGGTTCAGCATTCGAATGGAACAGACAGTGAGTGTCCAGACAGTCGGAAGTGGAGGTCAGAGGACCCTGCGGTGGCTCTGCTGTGCCCGCTGTGCCGTGAGCCCCTCCCCCTCCCGTGGGGCCATGCGGGGTGAAGAGCTGAGCTGGATGGAGGTTCTCTGCTTTGGGTGCTTGTTAATTTGGGAAACCTGAATGTTGACTTGCTTCCTGGGCCTCACTGAAGCATCCTGCTCCCAAGATTGAGAGCCTCGCTGGGAAGAGGTGCGGGGAGACCTATGCGGGTGAGTGGACGGGGCAAGAGGAGCAGCAAGCCCTTGGGGAGAGCCCCGAGAGGCCTGTCCATCTGCCCGGGGCTGCACAGCAGGAGCGCAGAGGCAGGTCGGAGCTGAGGCCCACCGGACATGCGCTCCTCCTCTGTGGCTAACTGGTTTGAGACATGTTCCTGAGGTCAACCCTGGAGCCTCCATAGCTTTGTCCCCTGGAGCCAAGATCGTGGTCTCCAGGGACACTATGGAAGATGCAGAGCCACATGAGTGGCTCCCCCTCTGGGGCCTGAGGGCCGGCTGCCATTGCTCCCTGCTTCTCTAGGGGATTCTCCTTCCTGTGGCTGCTTCTCCTCCAGAGCCACCACCAGCCCAGGACTCAGCAGAGCGGCCCACGTCCAGCTGGGTGTGAGCCCCGCTTTGCTGCTCAGAGCTCTGCCTGGGCTGGCTTGCTGTTGGGTGAGCAGAGCAGACCTCCTGGTTCTGGGGTTTCAGAGTTGGAAAGATGTGAAGCCAGATCCGTTTCTGGTCACATATCCACGTGAAAGTGACTTCCACCATGTGTAGTTTTGCCTATGTGTAAAAAAGACAGATGGTGGCCAGTCCGAGGCCCACATGGCACTGGGCCTCATCTCAGCCCCACGGCCACCCAAGCTCCAGCCCTTGCATCCGTGTTTTCGGCATCAGCAAAGAGGAAAGAGAGGGGAGAATAAAACAGGTGCGTTTTTCTGCTGAGTCCTCACTGGTAAGCCAGCCCCTTCCTGCTCTGGGGTTCCCAGTGGGGAGTGGGGGCCCTTCACTTTGGGAGGGTTGACCCCCATTTGCTACGCTGCCACTTCCAGGCCATGTCACATAAAGGGCTGAACACCGCCAGTCACAGTACGGTCCCTCACGGGCCACGTGGCTCCTGGAGATTCCAGCGGACCTGCTTGGGAGCCCAGCCAGGGGATCGGCCAACTTCTGGCACTTGGACTGAGTGACAGGTTTCCCTCTCTGTCTGCTGTCAGCCCTCAGGAATGGCGTGTCCTCCTCGGGGCCTCCCGCTGCTGGGGCCCAGGCTGCTCCCGGTCTGTTTCCATGATCTGACCTCCCCCTTCTGCCACACTGCTTTGTCCTCTTTGGCCTGTTTCTTCTACGTCTTTATTCTTTGATACTGAAGACTGAGCCCAGAGCCTTTATACGGAGCTACAGCCCCAGCCCTGCTATTTCTTTTTCTTCCCTTTTTCTGTCTTAAGGGCTATGTGTTGACATGAGGACTACCTGCGTAATATGGATTAATCGAATTTTGAATCAGGCCTGGGGTTGCGTGGCTTTAATCCAGCGCTCTGAGAGGCTGAGGCAGGAGGATGAAAAGTTCAAGCCCAGCCTGGGCAAGTTGGTGACTTCATGAGACCCTGTCTCAAAATGTAAATAGAGGGCCAGGGATTTAGCTCTGGTTCTGGCGCCTGTCTTGCAAGCGCAAAGGCCCGGGTTCGATCCCTGGTAACCACATACCATACTGGGCGTGGAGATCACCCCAGCAGCAATCAGCACCACATACCACAGTACCGGGCGTGGTGGCTCACGCCTGTAATCCCAGCACTCGGGAGGCAGAGTCAGGAGAATTGCTGTGATGTGAGTTTGAGGATGAGTTCAGGGCCAGCCTGAACTACAAAGTGAGACCCTGTCTCAAAAAAAAATAAATAAATAAAAAAATAAGGCCTGGGGACATAGCTCAGTGTGAAAGACTCAATCCATAGTACCACAAACAACAAACAAATGAACAACACAGAACCCCAAGATTTTAGTGATCTTAATTATGTCTGCAAAGTTTACAGGATCACTTTCATTACATAAATTAGTGAGGATTCCCTAGGAAGATAGAACGAGGTGTGCATGTTTCCGGAACCTGCCTCATAATCGCAAGGTCCTGAGTTTGATCCCTGGTACAAAAAAAAAAAAGAACCAGGTGTGTGCGTGTGTTGACAGACAGATGGGGAGATAGATGAATTTAGATTTATTTTAAGAAATTGTCTCTCATGGTTGTAGAAACCTAGTAAATTCCAACTCCGCAGGGTGAGCCAGCAGGCTAGAAACTCAGGGAAAAGCTGACAATGAAGGCCAAGCCAGTCTGCAAGCAGAGTTGCTTCCTTCTCAGGCAGATGATTTATTTTTTCTTAAATCTTTCAACTAATTGAAGGAGGCCTGCCATGTGATAGGAACAGTCTGATTTATTACCTAAGGTCTGCTAACTTAAATGTTAACTTTATTTAAAAAATACCTTCACAGGAACTTTCAGAATAATTTTTGACCAATATTGCTGGTCACTAGAGAAGCGCAAATTTCAACAACTCTGAGCTTCCATCTTACCCCAGAAAGAATGGCTGTCCGCAAGAAATCAAATCACAACAATACAGGTGAGGCCAAGGGCATAAAAGAACCCTTCTGCATTGTTGATGGGGATAGAAACTAGTATAACTATGATGGGAATCCCATGAAAAGTCCGCAAAGAACTAAAACTAGAAATTCCATTTGACCCAGGTATTCCCCTTATAGATATCTTTCTGAAAGAGTTAAACATGGCATTGAGGCAGGAGATTAGGGTGTGGTAAACCGGCTGTCAGTCATGACTGGGACATTTCAAGAACAGCTCCCAAAACCTGGAGCTGCTGATGACCTTAGGCCACACCCCATAGAGCCACCTTTTTTTTTTTTTTTTTTTTTTTTTTTTTGAGACAAGGTCTTGTTTTGTAGTTCAGGCTGGCTCTGAGCTCAGCCTCCAACTCACATCACAGCAATCCTCCTGCCTCTGCCTCCCGAGTGCTGGGATTACAGGTGTGAGCCACCACACCTGGCACTGTGGTATGTGGTGCTGATTGCTGCATATGGTTGTAGGGGAATCGAATCCGGGGCCCTTGTGCTTGCAAGACAGACGCCGGAACCACTGAGCTAACTCCCCAGCCCCTAGAGCCACCCTTTGTATGTTTTAAGCTTAAGGTCTTTGCAAAGACCTTACCCAAACTGGCAGTGATACAGAATGCTTGTCCCTCTGCACAACAGGGCATTGGCTGCTCCAAATCCATCTCCCCAGCTCAGGCTAGGAGGTGCTGACCAGCCTGGAGCCTCAGAGAGGAGAACTGGTTTCCAGCCCCTAAGTGTCACCTGGATGCCTGTGTGGCATCTCCCTACTGTCTAAAGCCTCTCTAAAGCCCACCATCACAATTCTGGAGTCAAATCTCTACTTGGAGTGGCATTTATGGCTGACCTGGATAACCCAGGGCAATCTCTCCCAGTCAAAATCCTCAGCTTTCTCCTGCATAGTCTCTCTCATCAGGAAAGGCAGTGTCTCTGTAGGTTCTGGGGACCAGAAGAGTGTCAGCATCAATGTTAGTTACTTTCTTTGTCACGGGGACAAAACACCCAACATCCACAGCTTAAAGGAGGAAAGATTTGTTAGGCTCACTGTGTGCAGAGGATTCTGTCCACGGTTGCCTGGCTGCAAGGAGCACAGCTCTGCTCTCAGTGTGGTGGTGGGGAGGCGGCAAGAGTCAAGGGAGGAGGGGGCAGGAAGAGAAACCTCCCAGGCCAGGCTGTGCCCCTAGTGCCTGCTTCTTCCTGCCAGACCTGCATCCTAAGAGCAAGTCAGCTAAACTCCCCACAACCCAACCACCTTCTACCCACGAGCATCTGAGGCTTCCAGAGACATTGTGATATTAACCCTAACAGCATCTTTGGAAGCCATGTCTGGCAAGGATCTAGACATTCATCCTTCCGTTCATTCACTAGCTTGTCCATACATGAACTCATGTCCTCTGTGCTGCCGAGCTCAGCCAAGTCTGGCCAGGGAGCGTCTAGGCCAGGAAAAACGGGAAGCTGTGTGGCCTGGCTTAGGTCCTGTGTTCCCACTTCTCCTGCTCCAGCCCTGCTCTGGGCCATCTCATACAACTCTGGGGCACTGTGTCCTCTGTCTAGAAAAGGAAATAAATTCAGTGTCCTTCAGATCACTAGCACCCATCCTGGCTTCGGAGTACCCATCCTGGCTCAGAACATCATGGGTGTTTGCTTCTTGCCAACACATGGCTGGGGCTCTTCTGGCCTTGATAGGTGTGGAGGCCTCAGAGAGGCTCAGTGGCTCACCCAAGGTCATATGGTAGAAGCAGTGGATGGACTGAGTCTGGGGCACTGTGGATCCTATATCCTCTGTGAAGCCACAGATGGGCCTAGGACTGCAGCCTGGCGTTATCTCAGACTCTTTTCATTGGCCCCCAAAGTTAGAGATCAGCTCTACTCCTAAACCAGTGCATTAGGCGGGAGTTGGCTGGTGGCCCATGGGAATGGAAGACATTAGGCTTGCCGTGATCAGGGCCTCTTGGCCACTTGTCCCGCGAACTGCTGTCACCTTTTAATAGATTTCTCGGGGAATGAGTAATTTGTTCCTGGGTTGGCTCAGCATTGGGCAGGAAGTCCCTGCAGGCCTGGCAGGTCAGCGTGGAGCCACTGAAAGGCAGCAGCTGGAGGAGGATGGTGGGTCAGCACTGGCCACTTAGCACGGCCGTGCCACCAATTACCGCCTGGCCTGCTTCCTGCCGCAGACGTGCCCAAGGCCAGGGCTTTGAACCCTGGCAGAGAAGCCAGCTTCCAGTAAACAACCTAGGGCAGCGGGTAGATTGACAGAGAGACTCAGAACACTGTGCAGCGGCTGGTGCTGCATGCTGCGGTGCTGACAGATGGACTGGACTGTGGTCCCCGGGTCCCCACAGGCAGAGGCTCTGGGGACCATCAGTGGCTGAGCCTCGCTTCTGGCTAGGCAGGCCCCTGCCACAGCTAGCAGGGTTTCAGAGCCATGGAAGACAATTTCCCCAGGTAGAGGATGAGCCTAGGTTTGGTTCCCTTGTCAGCCACTAGCCGAGGAGCAGGGGTGTTAACAAGTAGCCGCAGAGGTCACAGCAGGGCCTGGTGGCTCCCTCTGCTATGAAGGTGACACTGTTGACTGGCCCAGGCCTGGCTTGGGAAGCCATTTCCAGGAAGGTCTAGGTTTCCAGACACTGGGACTCAGGTTCCTTTATGGAGGGCATAAGGGAGCTGCCCGGGGGGAAGGGCGGGGAAGAAGAAAGGCTGCCTGGGACACACACACACACACACACACACACACACACACACACGGTCATTTGCTCACACATGGGCTCACGGATACACACCTATACTCACACTCGTGCTGTCACAATGCTCACACACTCAGAACAGTCACGCTCACACTGATAATACCATGTACTCATGTTAATAGATGCACACACACATTTTCATACTCACACAGCACGCATTCCCAACTCACACTGATGGTCACAGGATTGTCCTGTCACATTCATACATTCACAATACTTTTACACTTCTGCATTCACACACTTGCACTGTCTCACATATTTTATTTACACACTCTCCCAATAGTACGACACACTCACAAATACATTCATATGCTCTCAAACTCTCACACACACACACACACACACACACACACACACACACACACCCCGCTTGAAGGGAACCACTCTTTTCTCCTCCAATCAGGGCTTACCCTCAACCTCTCCTCTCCTCAGTGAGGCTGCTGAGGAAAGCAGAGCTTCTTGGTCTTCGCACTGCACAGGAAGTAATGGGTGAGACCGGAAGTGCGGGTCTGGGCGAGCTGCTGTCCTGACCGACAGGGCCGCTGACTTGTGCCCCCTGTCTGCGGAAGTTCCTGAGAGCACACATGTCCCGCCTGCCATGCTCGCTGCTGCCTTGTCCTGCAAGCTCTCATGGGCCCAGAACTGCATCGTCATCCTGTGGTCTGTGTGCCAGTGGCTCTGTTCTGCTCCTGGGACACCTCATTGCCGAGAAATAAAGAGGGACTCAAAATGTGGGCGACAGTTTGAAGGGGCTCCATTGACCACAATGGGGACAACTGGAGACAAAATGATCAAAAAGTTAGGAGCTGTGACAAAAATCCCTAGTGAATGTTTAAATTTAAAACAATGTGCTACCATGAAAACACATTATCTTTAACCACCCTCAAAGTACTCCCTTTTGCTTCACACACACTTACTGAATGTACGGTGACCATGGTTCTGGTCACTTTCTGAAGCAGCTCTGGATCCTCTTTCCTCAGGGTCTTCAGTTGTGCTGTCACAGCCACGTTGGTGTCTGAGCTGATTCTGAACGTTTGCTTTTCGTGGTCAGTTTGACTTGATCTGCAGTGTCAGGTCTGTGTGTCGGGTAGGAGGAGGATGCCCTGTAATCTCCGTATGAGCTCGTGTTCCTGCTGGATGCCACTCGGGAGTCACGTTCACCATATTTTTTATAACTCCTTGTGTTATAAAATTCAGGAAAGAGGATGTTCAGAACCGCTTCAGGAAGTGACCAGCACGATGGAACAGGCGTGTCTGAAGTGAGGAGAGTACTTTGGGAGGGACTGCTGGCACGGTGTCTTTCACTACAGTTCATTTTTCAGCTCAGTCATTCACTATCTATTTTAATTGTGTCTTTGTGTAGCACATAGCAGAGAAAAGTTCAGGACAGGGGGTGACGGGAGGTGCAGGATGGGGTGGGGTGTCGGGGAGTAAGGAAAGTCAGGGACAAGGGTCTGTGTTTGCTCAACCACACTGGAAACTTTCAAAACTTCAAACTAAAAAGTCAGGAAAAGTAATCAATATAGAGAGAATTTGCAAAAAAAATCAGAAAGGACCGAGGAGAAAAGTAAGAGTAGTCTGTGTCCCACCAGTAAGGGTCAACTGTGTTGCTAACATTGCTAATGGGACATTTAAAGCACAGTGGACATAAAGCCATATGCATTGTGCCACCTTCTCATGCTGTCTTCTGTCTTCAAACATGCATGGAAAACACAGTTTTTAACGATCTCTTATTTCCATCAGAAACTATTTAGCTATTCTCCCATTGCTTGATGTTAAAGTTGTTCTGGATTCCATTATAATATTAGCTACATAATATATACTATTACATAAGACTATAAACATAAAATAATATATTATATAGCTCTGTTATGTATTATGTATCTGTATATTATAGAATAATACTATATGATACTATACACTATATTATAGTATATATTATGTAATGCTGTATATTTAATCCATTTTGATATTAAACATGTAGCTCATCCTACATAGACAATATATTATCAATTGTACATTCAGTATAGTTTACCCATTTTGGGGGGGAGATTTTTTGAAGCAGGGTCTCCCTATATAGTTTAAGCTGACTTTGAACTCATTATGTAGCCCAGGGTAGTCTGGAACTTGCAGTGATCTTCCTGCCTCAGCCTCCCAAGTGCTGGGATCACAGCATGTGTGCATGCCCAGCCTCACTCCACCCACTTTTGTCTCAAGAAAGACCCTTAAAAAGGAAGCTCTGGGGCACAGTGCTCTGGACTTTCTCAAGTTCCTGAGTGATTTCAGCAATCAGCTGTCTAGGGGGCTCAACCTGCTTCGCACCCTGGCTGACAAACTAGTGCCCCCAGAACACAGGGCTCCTTCAGAGCTGTGTCACCAGAGGAAATGTCTTTGCTGATCTGACAGCAGTGGCCCAGAGGATGCATTTGGTGGCATCTTGCCTGGCTGTCCCCAACCTGCACTCCTGGTGGTAGGGACGTCCTCTTATGCCACCTCCCTCCTGCCAGCCCCTCACTGTGCTTTGCCCATTCCCTTGCTGCCCACCTCTGCCCCTGCAGGACCTGCACAGCTTCCTTGCTGCTGTCTGGGAGCCCCTGCACTCTGTCCCTGTGTCTTGAGCTCCGTCAAGAAACATCCTTTGACTTTCTGGCTTATTTCTGCATCTGTTTCCTGGAGGGCAGAAGCTTCTGGCCCTCACCCAGCGAGGTGCCAGACTCCGCCTGGATCTGTGGAGGGAGTGTGGAAGGAGCGGGTGCGGGGATGAATGACTCCGCTCAGGCCGGTAAAATTGTGTCCCAGAGACATTTGACAGGGACCGTGTAAGGCTGGGGCACAAAGCCAGGCATCTCCTCTCTCCAGGTGGAGAGTCCCCACTTCTAAGGCAGGAATCTCACAGATGGCTCAGGGAATGAGCAGAGTTATGACCTGGAAATCTTTTTTTTTTTTTTTGAGAAAGGGTCTCACTTTGTGGTTCAGGCTGGCCCTGAGCTCAGCCTCAAACTCACATCACAGCAATCCTCCTGCCTCTGCCTCCCAAGTGCTGGGATTACAGGCGTGAGCCACCACGCCCGGCACAGTGGTCTGTGGGTACTGCTTACTGCTGGGGGTGAGTCTCCACGCCCAGTATGGTATATGGTTACTGGGGAATCAAACCGCGGTCCTTGTGCTTGCAAGACAGGCGCCGGAACCACTGAGCTAACTCTCTGGCCCATGACCTGGAAATCTTTAACACAGCACCTGGTACACAGCAAGTTCTTGGTAAATAGATGCTCCTGGGCAGGGAAGAGATTGGGATCTCATGCAGTGCTGTGAGTGGGGGTGGTCTCCAACCGCACAGGGACCTACACAGACCCAGAGTAGGGGCTTTTCTCTCTTGCTCACCAGCAGCTGGGGCTGGCAGACTCAGGGCCCACCGAGTCCAGGCGCTGCTCACAGTGACCGGGTTCTGAGGGCTCAGGTGGCCCCGGAGCAGGTGGAGGAATCCATGCTTGGAAATGCAGCCCTGCACCCGCCCCTCCTCCTGGAGCTGGGCTGCTGCGCCTTGCTGTGCAGAGAGGCTCTTGCCTGGATGCTGGGCCAGGGGCTGGGGAGCCTGGAGCAGCTGCACTAATTCATGCAAAGGAGGGCGCCCAGGTTTGCCCTGTCTATTTATAGCTTATTTATGAAGAAGGAAAAACAAGGGCCCTGTTGCCATAGCAACCAGGAGCATCATGGGCAGCTTTCCCTGCAATGGGAAGATGGCCAAGTCTGCTGGTGTGAGGCACCCTGCTGCTGTGTACCCCAACAGAAGCTGGAGAAGGTCTTCTAGGGCTCGTCCCCCACTGGGCTCCAGCACCCTGTGGTGCATCAGTGTGGTGGGACTGCAGCTTGCTGGTCCTGGGACATCCAGTGTGGTGCTGGGGCCAATGCACAGCTCCCTCTCTGTGTGGGACACAACCCTGGTCTCCTGGCTTCAGAGCTACCCCCTCCTCCAAGTGCCCGGCAGCAAGTGGAGGTTTGGAGCCCATCACCCAGCTGTGCTCCAGAATGTGTCCCTGAGGACATGTAGCACAGCACACGGGAGCTCTGGGCTCCACAGCAATGCCCTCCGGCAGTGATCTAGCTTGGAGCTGGTGGGAAGCCTAGCGCCACAGAAGAAGAGCTTAATAAATCCTGGGTGGGTGACAAAGAATGAATGAGAGTGAAGTGCTTTTAGCGTTTATGATGCATACATTCATTCCACATGTAAGCACTGTAATGTCCTCTCATTTTGCAGACGAAGAAACTGAGGTTCAGAGAGGTAAAGAGACCAGTGTAAGGCCACACAGTGGTAGTTAGCTGATCTGGTTTGGAGGAAGAAATTCTGAATTATTTAGGCAAAGCTCCAGGGGCCCTGGAGTGTGGGATCCACAGGGGTGGGAGTGGTGCTGGTCTGGCCAGGGGTGAAAGAGGTGTGATCTGAGCCTTGATTGTTAGCTGTCAGCTGTGACCTGACCAGTGACTTCACCCTGAGTCCTCAGTTGTCCCGCCTGTACGGGGACCGATAGTTCTCCAAGGGCAGGCACTGTGTCTGTCCCTTGATAAGCTGGTTCCAGTGAAATGGCACAGTCTGGGTCCCTGGGATGTTCTGAGATACAGCTTGGTTAGGACCGAGCCCAGACGCGAAGAGCTTTCTGGGACTGTGGTTTGCTGCTAGTTGTTTGAGAATTGAGGTCCAAAGAGTCTGAGGGCCTCCCTGAGGTCACACAACCACATCCACAGCAGAAGGGGTGGTTTGGTGTCTAATTAGGCTCTATGACCTGGCTAGGGAATAGGTGGGACCTCGTCCAGGCTGCAGGGAGGACATTCTGGGCTCACTTGCTGTCCCCGGTGTTGGGGGGAGACGTATAGGACTGCCCTGTGTACTACTGGCTTGGGCAGCATATTAGGCTGCATTCTGCCTCGGCCCAGGACTCAACCAGTATGGGCCAAACCTGGGGAGTCTGGAGGATCTCGGTCGCCCTCTGCTGGACTCTGGCAGTCTTTGCTGGGTCACCCCAGAGACAGGAAATAATACGACCTGGGCACAGAAAAGACACGGAAGCCATTCAAAACAGAATAAAAATGCCTGGGGAACAAATCATAGTCCCCTCTGATCCTCTCACTGTGTGTCCCTGGGGACGCTGACATTTCCTTTCCTTGGACTGTGAACTCACAGGTGTTGGAGTTTGGTTCAGAAGATCAGAAGGCAAGATAGAGATGTCAGCAGGATGCCATTTCTGAGCCATGAGGGAGAATCTGGCTGAAGCCTCTGACCTTGTGTCTAGGGGTTTGGTGACAAACCATGGTATTTCTGAGCTTGCAGAAACAGCACCCCGTTTCTGTCTGCCTCTGCCCAGGGCCTTTGCTCTGTGTGCATGTCGCATGTCGTATATGCATTTCCTCCTTTTCTAAGGAATGAAGTTGTGGTGGGTTAGAATGCACTCTTAAGAACCTCATTTTATTCGATTACCTCTGTAAAGATCCTGTTTCCAAATCAGGTCCCAGACTAAGAATTAAGACTTCAAGGGCTGGGGATTTAGCTCAGTGGTTCTGGCGCCTGTCTTGCAAGCAAGCGCAAGGGCCTGGGTTCGATTCCCAGTTAACCACATACAATACTGGGTGTGGAGACTCATGCCCAGCAATAACCAGTATCACATACCACAGTGCCAGGCGTGGTGGCTCATGCCTGTAATCCCAGCACTTGGGAGGCAGAGGCAGGAGGATTGCTGTGATGTCAGTTTGAGGCTGAGCTCAGGGCCAGCCTGAACTACAAAGTAAGACCCTGTCTCAAAAAAAAAAAAGAGACTTCAAAATATTTATTTTCCATATTTCCCCTACAAGATGTAGAGATGTAAGATAAGACAGTTATCTGTAGACTACAGAGGTGCGACAGAAACCAGTTCTAGGCAATTAGGATGCAGCTGTTCACTCATTTGCACCAGGAACCTCGCCGGGAATATAGATGGTGCTCTATATGCCTGTGGAGTGGCTAAATTAATGATCTCCACAGTCATCAAGGCTATGTATGTCATGCTATGTATATTTCAGCAAGTTACTTCACTTCCATAAGCCTTAAATTCCATGAGTAAAAAGAGCTGGTACAGAGCCACCTTCTAGAGTTGTGGACAGGCTGAAATGATGTATTAGTGATAATAGCAATCAATGAGGAGCTGTTATGTCAGGATTGATGCCCTCCAAGTACAATGTTCAGTACACACAGAGATATTTGTAAATTGGCAGAAATTTTACCTAACACAAAACTCACCATTTTGATGCTTTAAAGTGTGAGATTCAGTGGTCTTTAGTATATTCATAATATTGTGTAATCATTACCATGATCTAATTCCAGAACGTTTTTTTTTAGACAGGGTCTTGCGTTGCAATTCAGGCTGGCCCTGAGCTCATTATGTAGCCCAGGCGAGCCTGGAACTCACAGCAATCCTCCTGCCTCTGCCTCCTAAGTGCTGGGATTACAGGTGTGAAGCCACCACATCTGTCACTGTGGTATGTGGTACTGATTGCTGGTGGGTGTGTGTCTCCACACCCGGCATTGTTGTATGTGGTTAGCAGGATTGAACCCAGGACCTTTTACTTGCAAGGCAGGCACCAGAACCACTGAGCTAAATCCCCAGCCCATCCAGAACATTTTTATCATCCTCCCAAAGTCTATACTCACTAAAAGTCACTCCTCCCAGCTTCCAGCAGCCACTAATTTAATTTATGTTTCTATGGATTTGACTATTAAAGACACTCATAAATAAATGGAATTACTCCACTTATGTGATAAAATTATACACTGTGTTCTTTCCTGCCTGACTTCTTTAGGGTAACGTTTTCAAAGTTTGTACCTGTTGTAGTATGTATTTTTGCTTTATTTCTTTTTATGGCCAAATAATATTCTACATTTTGCTTGTCCATCCATCAACCAATGGCCTTCTGGTTGTTTCTACTATCTGGCCATTACAAATAATATTGCTATGCACATTTATGTCCAAGTTTTTGTGAACATACATTTCAATTCTCTTTGGGTAAATATCTAAGAGGGTAGTACTTTTGGGGCTTCTGGCAAATCATTTTCTGGAGTTGTGGCCTTATTCTATGTTTTCCCTCAGGCCCAACAGAGAGCTCTAATTTCCCCACATTCTCTCCAACCCTTCTAATTCCCCACCTTTCTATTTGGAACAATTCCAACAATGCAAAGCAGTATCTCATTGTGATTTTGATTTGCATTTTTATAATGACTAACATCAGCGTCTTTTCATATGTTTATTAGCTTGTTTTTATTTTCATTTTTTGACAAGGTCTGGTTTTGTAGTGCAGGCTGGCCTTGAGCTATGTAACCCAGGCTGGCCTTGGACACAGTGATTCTCCTGTCTCAGCCTCCCAAATGCTGAGCCTACAGGGATACTCCATCACACTCAGCTCCTTATTGGCCCTTTAAGGAAGGTGTTTTTTCTGTTTGAGGAGAAAACAGATCCAGAGAGGTGAAGAGATTTGATCCATTCAAGAAGGTTTCTGAATCTTGGGCGTTAATGTCTCTGAAGCAAAGCGGTGTCACTTTAACCTCAGAAATACATCTGGGAGCTCTAGTGACGCAACCAATAGCGTGAGATACTTATATGGAACTATGTCTAATCTAGAAAGCCGAAGGGAAACGACGCGCGGCTGACTTGAACAAATTCTTTTCGGGCTTCAGTTTCTCCTCCGCAGCACTTGAGGCGGTACGTGCCAAGCACATCTGGGGCTGTCTAGGAAAAGCAAGCTCTATGATCAATCTCTCGCTCATAGAGTTTGCTCCGCCCCTTCAACCCTAGTTGTTTAAGGCGCCGGAAGTTCCCGGCTCTTTTTGTTGGCTCACCCCCGGCCCGGAAATACTTTCTCGGGAAGATGGCGGCTGTGTCGGTGTGTGAGCCGCCGGTTGGAGGTTTCTCGTTTGATAACTGCCGCAGGTGCGGTTGTGTGAGGGGTCAGGTTCTGGGCGGGAGTGGGTGTGCGGGGGTGGGATTGGAGCTGGACCACGGCCTGGCAGGGAAGTGCGAGCGAAGGGTGCATGACAGGGCCCGTGTGACTCAGGGGAATTAGGCCTGAGCGTGGGCTTGTCCGGAGGTCGAGTCTGTCATCTCACTTTCCCATTGCGTTAAGACATTGCTAGTCCGGGTCTTTTCAGACGAGTCGCACCCCACCTCTGGTATTCTTCGTTAAAAGTCGGGGCGAACATACTGAAGGTAGGGGAGTACTGTGAACGATGGGCGTGAAGATGAAAAGCTTTCCTGAGTTCTCTGAGGCACACTCGGCGTTTTGGGATCTTACTCTTTAACTTTTCATTTTCGCATTTGCTCTCAGGAATGCCGTCTTGGAAGCTGATTTTGCAACAAAAGGGTTCAAGCTTCCGAAAGCCCGGAAAACTGGCACTACCATTGCAGGGTTGGTATATAAGGTAAGCAGGACAGGCCAAAAACACTGGTGACATTAGATACTAGGAGCTGGAACACTTGAACTTCTTTGTTTCTCAGCCGGATCCAGAAGGAGAGGTAGGTATTAAGAAGCATCTGGAAAAAAAAAAAAAAA
>PVIR01038655.1:12500-14430 GCA_004026965.1 Petromus typicus | reverse complement strand
TTGAGGATATCCTCATAAGTGAAATAAATAGGGCACAGATAGGTACATATCGCATCTTTTCTCTGGTATGAGAAAATGAAGATGTAAATGAGTCCTAGAATTGTATGTTATATATTGTGAAATAGAAAATGCTCAATGTAAAATAAGGTGAAAGGGGACAATGTTGAGATTGTAACAAAAAAGTAAGGAAACAAATTTTGTATATATGGGGGGTGGGGGGGGGTGGGGCTATGGGAAAAAATGAGAATTAAGTTGTGTCTTATACTGGTACAAATCCCCATTATGGAGTGCAATCATGATGTGTATATTTAATGTACCAATAAAGATTATTAAAAAAAAAGAAAAGGCTTCTTAAACAAAACCTCTATAGCACAAGAATTGGCAGAAGAAATCAACAAATGGGACCTCATTCTTTTAAAAAGCTTCTGCACAGCAAAGCAAACCACCAACAGAGTGAAAAGGCAGCCAACAATGTGGGAAAAAATATTTACTAGCTGTTCCTCAGACAAAAGGCTACTATCTAGAATATATAAAGGGCTCAAAAAAATCAGCCCACCCAAATTTAAAGACCCAATTCAAAAATGGGCATGTGAAATAACAGATACTTTTCAGCGGAAGAAATAAAAGCAGCTAAGAAGTATATGAAGAAATGTTCAACATCACTAGTCATTTGAGAGATGCAGTTGAAAACAACATTAAGATTTCATCTCACTCTGCATAGAATGGCTGCTTTCTCAGAATTAGCCAGCAACAAATGTTGGTGAGGCTGCGGAGAAGAAGGAACCCTTTTCCACTCTTGGTAGGAATGTAGACTCATACAACCCCTGTGGATATCAGTTTGGAGATTCCTCAAAAACCTTGGACTGGAGATTCCATTTGACCCAGCCATCGCTCTGCTAGGCATATACACAAAAGATTTTAAAGATTCATATCACAGTGACATATGTGCACCCATGTTTATAGCAGCTCAGTTTGTAATTGCTACATCTTGGAAACAACCCAAATGTCCATCACCTGGAGACTGGATAAGAAACCTGTGGTTCTTCTACAGAATGGAGTATTACTCTACCATAAAAAATGATAAGTTTGAATCATTTATATTTAAATGGACGTACCTTGAGGACAACCTCATAAGTGAAATAAATAGATCACAGATTTGTAAATATTACATCTTTTCTCTGGTATGAGAAAATAATGATGTATATGAGTTCTAGAATGTATGTTATACATTGTGAAATAGAAAATACTCATAGTGACATGGGGTAAAGAGGGAAAAATAATGTGACTATAACAAAAAAAGAAAGGAAGCAAAGTTTATGCATATAGGGGATGGGGTGGTAGGGTGGGTAGGGCTATGGGAAAAACTGAGAATTAAGTTGTGTCATATACTGGTACAAATTCTCATTGCTGAGTGCAAATATGGCATGTATATGTAATGTACCAATAAAGATTTAAATTTTAAAAAGAGAGAGAGATAATTGCACCTGATTGTGAGAAGAGTTCTGTGCCTTAAAGAGATGGCAAAAAGGGCATATTTACACAGCAGATTCCTTCAATGCCCTGACCAATACTTGTTTTAGTACTATATATAGAACACCACCAGAGTAGATAGTATCACCATTGCCACTTCACAGATGAGGAAATCAATGAAGCATAACTACATGACTCTCCTGAGGTCAAGGTACACAACTGGGTCTGGCTCTCTGGTAGCACCACTGTGCCTCCTGGAAATACTAACACACTACCTCCCTCTCTGTTACTAGGTTCTCTGGATGTTTCCATGGCCTATGTTGATGCTGCTACTATTCCAAAAAGTATTTTTGTTTGTTTATGGGTGAGAAACTGACAGGCATAGAATAGGGAGACAGGAAATGAACTGTTGAGATGAAGTTAATCTCTAAAATCTAAACTGAAAATTCCACATAGAGAA
>PVIR01038655.1:0-10000 GCA_004026965.1 Petromus typicus | reverse complement strand
AATATGAATGACAACCACACAATCTTCATACTTAGAGCAGTATTGTCCACCATCTCGCATTAGAAGCGCTTACTCTCATGGGGGGAAGGAGCTGCCTCGTGCTTGTGCAGAATCTGTATTGACCTACCAGGTACAAACCCAGATCCACAATGTACAAAATCCTCAGGTGGCTTCGCTTTTACAACCAAACCACCTGAGAATGTTAACAGAAACTTCCAACAAGTTTTCTTCGATACTTACTATAGGAAAAGCTGCCATTTCTCAGTGTAAAATGAAATAACATGCTGCTATGGCAAGATTTCTAATACAGGGTGAATCATCTTTGATATTAAGCCACAGCTGTTGAATCCTTGCCACAGTAAGTAAAATGAGAAGACAACTGCAGGCAGATTGGGTCATGACTCATTAGTCCTTTAAGCGGAAGCAGTGCTGAAGAGATAAGTTTCTTATCAAATAGCTTTAGTGATTATGGAAGATTTAGACTGTATTTCAGCATCTGGGTTATTGTCTTCCATGTACATAGATTTATCATTTAGAATCGTCCAAGTAAATTTTTTTGTATTCAAATAAAAAATAAGTCAGAGACCCTTTAATACCAGATATAAATGTAGTCATCACAGAACTCAAACCTTTAGAATGTCTACCTTTTGTAAATAAAAGACTTATAGCTCTTACAAGATTAACATCACAATAGAAAGAATGATCAACAGATGTAAATGTAAGATGAGGGTAGGGATTAACTCCAGCACAGGAAGAAGTAAACAAAGAAGTTTGGCTTATTAAACCAAATGGTTATGTTAAGCATATTCCAATTTTTTGTAGTGATCTCTGTAAAGAAGAGCACAAGGTGAGAGGCTTTTCAACATGAGGTTTTAAGATTCAGTACAATCTGAAAAATATGACATTTAGAAAATGCACTCTTTACAGGTGTTCTGCTTCCTCAGCTCACTGCCCCCTTTCCTAGGGGCCTTCTCACAGCAGACAGCTTGTGTTAATTTCATTAACACAAGACTCGGCTTCTGGCAGAATTTCACACAGATAGACCCCTTACAGATATAATTCCCACAGCTAGAAAAACTCTTCTGTATTAACTTGAAATTTTCAAAACATCTTGTAAAGCAAAATTTCTCAAACTTCAGTGTCATAGAAGTAGTCAGATTGTATTGAAAAGTAATGCTTTTTTGGCAGAACCTGAGCAAGATCTAAGTGTCTGCAATTCCAACAACTTCCAGACAATGCAAATACCTTGGTACTATGGTGATAGTGTGGTTTGAGTGTCCCCTGCAAAGTCCACTGTGACTGAGGCATTGTGGCCAAGTGATGCGAGTGATAGCTTTAGGAGGTAAGGCCAACTGGGAGGTCCTTTGGTCATCTGGGATGTGTTTTTTGAAGGTCGTTCTTATGGAACTCTTCGGGTCCTCTAGAAATGTTTGTTATACAAGCCTGAGTTTGGTCACATAAGTCCTTCTCTCCTCCCAGTTCATGATATAACCACTCACTCCAGCACATACAACACCCTCTGTCATCCTACAGAAATTCCTCACCATAACTGAGCAAGGGCAAGGGCTATGCCTCTGAGCTTCTGAAATGGAGCTAAATATACTCTTTCTTCATAAATAGGATTGTTACATATTTTGTGATGGGAAAGAAAAGTTGACTAATACATCTAATCTTTACACCAGACTTTGATCAGCAAATATTTGACATAGCCCAAGAACTTTCTTCTGCATAACCCTCATACTACTTCAGTATTGTTCTGATGTGGTTTTGCTTTTTATCCTCTTATATTTATTATATTGTGTGATATTTTCCCTCTTTACAGGACTGCCTGCCCAGGGAGTGTGTTCTTTGAAGATGATAGTTATTTTTTCTTCTCTGTATTTTCACAAGTAACTAGTACATTGCCAGACCTATTATCATACCTAATGTCTGTAAACCAACAGTATTAACAAATGTAGTAAAATTTTATAGCATATGACACAAAAATTTTATATGTACACATGTCATACTCTGATACATTCAACCAATTTATTCAAGCATGATATGACTGTGAGGTATATAAAATCTTTATCTCTCCAATTTATTTTCAGTCTTACCTCATAGACTTTAGGAATTCTGAAAAGTGAATACCATAGGTATTTTTAATACAATAGGTAAACATCTTGAACTGATTTACTTAATTTCAAGCTTAAGATCAGAATAAGTACCAATAATCATATAATAAGTAATAGTAAAGTAATTCCATTTTTTAAAAATTTATATTTTAATTCTGTGGGTGGCTGTTGTGGAAATCAGTGATCAGGTTACAGGAAGAGATGGTGGTAGTGAGTGTAGTATGTGGGTGGAGGGGGATAGCAAAGCAGAAATCAGAAGAAGGAAATATGTGACAGATTATCCTCCCTCTGCTATACCTTGCTTGCATTGTCTTCAGAATCTCAGAATTCAACTCCTTGTTCATTTCAGCTTCTTCTTCCTTAAGAAAAACTCAGTGCAATATGGTGAAATTAAATCTCTCAAAGGAAGAGGCTGTGTGGTATCCTCTGATAGACAACTAATGGAAATAGCATCTGATCTTTCTACTTTAAGATGCAAGAACAGAAACTAGGGTGTTTTCAGCATATCAAGTTCTGAACTAGATAATAGCGCTGAGAATGGGCTAAAAGTGAAAGATGAAGCCTGCAATCGTGTTTGCTGGCGGTAAGTTCCTATCTTATACCAACCTAATTCCCTTACTATTAGAAATTAACCTTGAACTTGTAAGAAAGATCCTCTCAGGACAAATGCAACTGAAAAGGCTTGATATAAGATTAACTAGATTTATAATAAAACTTTTGTACTTTTTTGCAACTGTACATTTTATTTCAACTCTTTCTATTATCATACTCCCAAATGACTTCATCAAACCCTGGAAAACAGGAATACTTTCAATTCTTTTTCTCCATAGAATATTGTCTGATCTATTGTTGACATTCTGTTGATGGTAGCATGAATGCATCAATGAATGAATTAAAAATTACTGATAAAACAACAGTAGGTAGGAGATTAAAATCTGAGACTCCAAAGAGGCAGGAAAAAGTTTCTCAAACACTTTATTAGCTCAAAACTGTGTGTTTGAAATTAAAATCACAAGGAGTCATATTTCAAACCCACTAAGATGGCTCTGAACACAAACGAACAACAAGTGCCATGGCTCCTATCTGAACACCCCTCCAAGCCTCGTCACTCACAAGCTGGCTTTCAAGGTGATTTGACTACCAGGGATCCACAGCTAACTTTCTGTTAGGGCCAGGGTTGGGGATGCGTGTAGTTCAGTGGTTTGGGAACCTGCCTTGCAAGTATAAGGTCCCAAGTTTTATCCCTGTAACCAAGAGAGAGAGAGAGAAAGAGTTCTGAGTTTTTCCTAAATTGTCAACAAGATTCTTTTGTTTCTTCCCTTAATAACTAGAGATATTAGAAAAGCAAAAATGTCAACAATCCACCAACACTAAAGCATTTTTAAAAGGTTGAGAGTATGATCAAGTAATCATTTCTTTCCCTTCTTTGCTTTCCCTCCCCCAACATAGTTCCCCTCCTCCTTTGAATTTTTTTTTCTTATTTCATAATACTTATACATTCTGGACCTAATTTACACTTTCTGTTTCAGTTTCTTACATTGGAGAAACAATATGGTGTTTACACATCTGTGTGTTATTTATTTCACTTATGAGTGCATCCATTTAGCTATAAATGCCTCAACATTTTTTAAGGCTGAATAGTACTCAATTCTTAATGCTGAATGTGGTCATAATATACACCTAAAATATATCAATAAACTCAACTTCTTAAAGAAGCTATAAAAACAGGAGTAATTGTAAAACAAAACATTTCATCAATAAACAAGATTAGGGAAATAGTAGGATTAAATGTTACCTCTAATCCTAGTTTTTTGAGGACTCCCCACACTGATTTCCACACTGGTTACACTAGTCTACATTCCCATCAACAGTGGAGGCAGGTTCTTTTCACCCCACAGCCTCGCCAGCATTGGTTGTTGGTTTATTTTATGATGGCAGCCATTCTTTGTGGAGTGAGATGAAATCTCAGTGTTATTTTCATCTGGATCTTTCAAATAACCAGTAATTTTGAAAATTTCTCCATTTCTTTGCTGCCTTTACTTATTAATCTGAAAAATGTTTATTAATTTCAGATGTCCATTTTTGAATTGAATCTTTAAATTGGGGTGGGGCTAACGTTTTTGAGTTCTTTACATATTTTAGATTGCAGTTTATAGCAGCTCAGTTTGTAATAGCTAAATCTTACAAACAGTTCAAATGCCCATCAACAGGACACTGGATAAAGATGTGTGTGTGTGTGTGTGTGTGTGTGTGTGTGTGTGTGTGTATGTGTGTGTGTTTTAATAAAATGGAGCATTACTCAGTCATAAAGAATAATAAATTTGAGTCATTTATACTTCTATGGATGCATTTTGAGGACATACCTATAAGTGAAATACATAGGACATAAATACCATATCATTTCTCTGGTAAGAGAAACTGAAGGTGTAAATGAGTTCTAAATACATGATAAATATTGTGAATAAGAAGAAAATGTTCAAAAGGGAAAGGAAAAGGAGGGTAGGGGAAACTAAAGAAGGAGAAAAAAACTTTAATGGTTTTTAAAAAAAGGAAACAAAGCTTATGTATATAGGGGTGGGGGTTGTAGGGTGAGTAGGAGAATGGGAAAAAATGAGAATCAAGTCATGTCATGTACTGGTACAAATTGTCTACGTTGAGTGTGATCATGATGTGTATACAAAATGTCCCTATTTCACAATATAAAAGGAAATTATACTATATATATATATATATATATATATATATATATATATATATAATGGATAGGGGTTGTAGGAAGGGCAGGGGAACATGAAAAAATGAGAATTAAAGTGTGTCATATGAAGGTACAAATTCTCAATGTTGAATGTGATCATAATATATATATAAGATGTACCAATAAAATCAATTGAAAAATAAAATAAGATCAAGCTGCAATAGGAAATCAATAATTTTAAATTTTTATTTTTAAAATATATTATTTCTAGGATATTTATTTTTTCCTAACCAGAATATATATTCACCAAGAATAAATCTGATTATTCCATCAAGATTACATGAAATATTTCTTGAACAGCATAATTTGAAAACCAAAGGTACAGCATAATCAGTCAGTCTCCTCTCAAAAGCCTTTTAGGGAAGAAAATAGACCATAAACAGAGAAACAAAAATTTTATTCAAGAAAGTAGAAATTCTATTTTAAAACATACTTTGACATGATGGGAAAGAACTCATCTAGAGAGCACGATATCACGAGACTTCTCTAAAGACATCAAAATTTATAGGAAGCCCAAATACCCAAAAGGCACGAGCCTTAGGAATTTCTGCAATCTTTAGAACAGAAAAGAGCTGGGCTGGTTGAGGAACTCGACCAAGTCCAGAAAGCTTTTGGCCCAGTGAAGGAAAGGAAAACAGAGAAGATGAAATTCTTTGCACATGGGGATGTGCAAAGGGATAAAAAGTGTAAAATATCTTCACTCAAACTTACCACATCCAGATCTTAACCTACATCTCCCACCGTTGTGGGCACAGACAATAAGTTATGGCCGCGAGGGACCCCAGCAGGCGTCCACGTGCTCCACCTGTTTCCGGTTTCAATACTAGAAACTGATTCCTTTCCTTTGCAGAAATTCTTAGTGCAATGTGAATGTCAGACTACAATAAATTACAAAAGTCATTGATAACTTAGTATGCTTACTTCATCAGTTTACACAGAAGGAACAGGTGAGTTTGGGAGACATGGAGAATATTCAGATGGAGAAAGTCCCTCAAAATAGTGGTTCATTTACTAAGACATCCCTTGAGAAAGCCCAGGAGTAGGAAACACTGGCATCAAGTACTATTCCTGAGTTAGCAAAGGTGGAATAGATAGCAGATAGAAAGGCATAAAAGATGTTTTAAATGTTTGCATAAAAAAATGCAGTCTTTCTCACAGTTAGGATGATATATGTCGTGAGAACTACTCATACACTGAGCAGTCACACAGCCCTTACCAGTGGCCCCAGTGGCCAATAGCTACCCAGAAATTACACTTAAAGGAACCAGGAACGTTTATCTCATCCTTCTCACTGGCACAGGGGGATGAAAAAATGGGGAAATACCACTTTGATCATATCTTATCCAATATGCTATTAAATCAAAAGCTGATAGATATTGAAACTATAATAACAGAATATCTACATGTTTAAATCAACGGCGGTGTTCCTACATCCAATTCCAACTTCAGAAACCTAGCTAGGATTTCCCTCTACTAGTGGCATGGAAATATATGCTGCTGAAGAATTCAGTGTACTCAATTCTTAAGACTTAAAAATTTAGAAATTTTCCTAAAGTGCTTAACATAATTCTTTGTATTTGTGCAAGTAACCCTCTGGAGATCCCTAAAACTGAGTGACATTACCCTCTTAACTTTCAAACAAAAGAAACTGAAAAACCAAGTTATCTTTCGGTTTATTGGAAAACAGCTTCTAGACTTTATGACAACCATGGTGTATTTTTTCACGCATTTGCCTTACGTCTTCCATTTCATTGTAAATTCCTCAGGACAGGAACTGTTTCCTTTTATTGCCCCCAGAGGAAACAGTGGATATTCATTAAAAGCTGTGGACTGACTGGCTATCTGACAGCACACATGTAGAATGAAAATAATTGACACCATCCCTACAGAAAAGCACAGAGCCATAAACTCAGTGTCTCACATTGCCGACTCTTACCCTATATTAAATAGATTTCTATCTTTAGCATGAATCCACAAATCCAAAATAACATTCTTTAAAAAATATATTGGTATATAATGGCCAGTAAGCTCTGTATTGACCTGGATAAGATGTGGCCAAATTTAGACCTGATACATAGATATGAATGTTGTTAAATATTTGATGTTTTGTTTCCAAATTTCAAAAGCAGACACTCCACACAGAGGCTTTTGTATATTCTTTGCTCTGCTTTTCTGTGTGAGTGCACAACATCCTTCTGGGAATTTCTCTTCTCTAGGGCATTTCAGCACTTGTGGGAGAGGACTGGCATGTGCCTGTACACCCGAGTAAAATTCTCTTTTGTACATTAGGATCACAAATAGAAATGATCAAATCTTATTTGATTACATTTAAATTCATTTATATTTTGAAATGATGATGTTGACATTAATGTCCATTTGTCTTTCTTATTCAGTGGTGATAAAATAGTTGATTAGAAACAAGTATCTGAGAATGCTTAATTTGCATATTATCTGAATGCCATCAGTGTTATTTTATTTTTCCTTCCAAGGATCTTTCTGCAATGACAGGAATTTGAGAGAAGTTCCTGCTGAGTAGCATTTCTGAATGAGAAGCTAATCATATCAGCAAATAATCGGGTTATTTGGATCCAGAAAAGAAACTACTGAGCACATATATCTAACAAGCCTCTGAAATTCTTATTTAATATCCTTGTTCTGAGAGAACTCCAGCTCTTCAGAAAAACATTCTAGCAGTAAGCACAATTCCGACTCAGAGAGAGGAATGGTTTGCTGGAGTAACTTCAACTGAAAGGGTAAGAGTCGGCAAGTAACTGTTTGTAAATCTCAAACAAGGTACAGCAAAAGCAGCTTTTTATTCATTGAAAAGATTTCTCTCCTTAGAGAATGAAAAACTTACTCCTTTTTCTGGCAAGAAACCCTCCAGGGAGTTCATGTTGTTGATACTGAGTAGAACTGTAATCTCTGTGCCTGTCTGTGGAAAGAAGAAATCAGCAAGCATTGAGAAGAATTTCAGTTCTTCCTAAAGAACGAAAAAGGTAAAAGAGAATCTAACACTCTCATTTATTAGCCTCTGTAGCTTCCCAACAAATAGCCCAATTCTTACTGAGTACAACTCCTTCCTCATCAAACAAATGTTGTCAGGAACAGTGCTAAGAGCTAAGCTATTATCCCTAAATACAAGCATTTAATCTTCATTTGCATAGAGCACATGTATAGGCTAGAAGGGCAAATAGACCATAAAGATGCTGAACTGTACTGAAAATGTTTGAACTAAGCCATACATGAGAAGTAAAGGGACAAAATAGGAGAGTTTTTTACAATGGGGTTGGGTGGTATGTGCGAAATGATCACAAAGTCAA
Source organism: Petromus typicus (assembly GCA_004026965.1). NCBI lineage: Eukaryota > Metazoa > Chordata > Mammalia > Rodentia > Petromuridae > Petromus > Petromus typicus. The sequence continues at coordinate 1,811 of PVIR01038655.1, read as the reverse complement.
AACATATTTTTAATTGAAATCTTTATTGGTACATTACATATACACATCATGATTGCATTCAACAATGAGGATTTGTACCAGTATATGACATAACTTAATTCGTATTTTTCCCATAGCCCTACCCACCCTACCACCCCCACCACCCATATACATAAACTTTGTTTCCTTTCTTTTTTCTTATAATCTCATTATTTTTCCCCCTTCACTCCATTATGCTTTGAGTGTTTTCTCTTTCACAATATATAACATACATTCTAGAACTTATTTACATCTTTATTTTCAAAACATATTTTAAGCCTTTTTATAGAAAACTAATTTAATACTGATCCTTCCTGGGCAGTATCTTTTTTCTCCCTAATATAACTTCATAAAATATTCTGAGCATTTAAAAAACACTAACTGATTTAATCTTCATAACAAATTTCTGACATAAAAACTGTCATAGTTTCAGATGGGGAAGCCAAGGTACAGAAATACTAAGTAGCTGGCTTTTGGTAACAGATCTTGTAAAAGTAGAAACAAACATTCAAATGTGTGCATTGTGCTTGTGATTTTGTCATGAATCAGTACAGCAAGCAACCTCTTTATTGTCTTCTGACATAAAGTTTGGTCAGCTTGAGACTGAGGCTAAAAACAAAATGTCAAGAAAGGAATGGCCTGCAAGAGAACCTAAGTGGATATAAGAACTGTATCCACTATGTGAGACTGTGGGAAGAAGGGAAACACAGAAGAACAGGAACTGAGTGTTGAGTAAACATCCCCATATCAACCAGAAGTATGTTTTAAACTCTTAAAATGAGAAAAAGTAAGAAGTATCTGACTATTTTAATAAACCATTACATTTAATTTTATTTTAATTAAATAATGAAAATGAAGCCCAAAAAAAGTTGAACTGAAAACAAATCTCCCTTTACCATAAGGAATAGTATTTCTCAAGGATTCTTCCAAAGTTAAAAGAGAACAGAATAACAGAGAGAAGGGCAGAACTTGCAGGGATGGTTTTTATAATCATTATTTCATTTTAGATGTAATTGGTTCGTTTCTACTTTGTGGTAGGAAAACTTTAGAACTCTCCTACTACCTCCCATCTCTTAAAATTTTATCTGCATTGTCATTACATTATTTTGTTCTACACATATCATAACATGCTCTGTGTGTTCTATTGACCTAAGTCTCTTAACAGTATACACTTAGCAACATTTCAGTGAACCACAGCTTACCACCAGCTATTTGTCAGTGTCATATTCATTGCTGAATTTAGCTTATTGTTTGACCTTATGGCTTAACACTTTTTTTTCAAAGACAGTATCATTGCTTCTGTATTATTTGAGCTCCTTTATTTGTGAGAATATTTGCCAGTTTCTTCCACATTTGAATATCTCGACTGGGTATCCTACTTTGGGATCATATGATGGAATGTTAATTTCAGTGCGCCTACATACACACACACACATGCACACACACACACACACACACACACACACACATGCACACACATACACAAGGACTCTCTATACTTAAAATTTATAAACAGTACAATTGTCTTTCAAATTAAGACTAAAAAAATTCAACCCCCAAAACCTGTACCACTGCACATTTTAATGAATTTGTCTTAGACACAAGGAAAATCCACCCTCTCAATATCCTGAACAACAAAAATGAAAGCTTAAAATAGGCTGGCAAATCTAATCAATCATTAACTTATAAGATAATAATCTACCAAATGAACTTTTGAAATATGAACAATATCTTAATTTATGTATTTATCTCTTATTTAGAGAAGACTAATATGAGTTCAAGTGCTCTATATC